>JAAEAF010000024.1:596828-676456 GCA_011037195.1 Triatoma infestans
TGACACTCGCCTGGATGCCGGGACATGCGGGGTTCCTGGACAATGAGAAGGTGGATGCCCTAGCGAGGGAAGGTTCGAAGGATACCTTTAAAGGCCCCGAACCCTTCTGTGGGTTGTCCAAGAGCCTAATTCAAACTTCTATCAAGGGTTGCATAGAAGTACAGCCTCTGCATCGGTGGGAGAGTACACCAAGACAGAGGCAGGCAAAACCTTTATTAAGAGATATTTGCCTAAATTTACCAGGGATCTACTGAGTCATAGACGAAGGGATACAAGACTAATAGTGGGTCTACTAACAGGGCATTGTAGGCTGATGCATTGCGGATAACGCGTTATGCCGATTCTGCAAGACTGAGGAGGAAAGCTCGGGACACATCCTTTGTGAGTGTGCCGGCCTGGCGAAGACAAGGTTTCTTCAACTGGGGACAAGCAATCCCGAAGCCATGGGCTTCATGATGGAGCCACTCTCAGCTTTGCTAGGCCTGATTAAGAGGGCAAAACTGAGGGATGAGCTATAATTTTAGGGCATCCACAATAGACCTCTTATCGTAGGTTGCAGTGGAATGAGGCTCGCCCTCCCCGTTCGAATCTAATCTATTTAATATAATTCATATGATAGAATTGTGTAATAAACTGAAATAGTACCTTAATGGAAAACCTCCCCTCCAAAGGCCCTTAAATGAATTTTTCCGAATAAAAATACACATAAAAGTTTCAGCTCTTTGTGTGTGTAGTTGATGTACCAAGTTTCAAGAAAATGTTGGAGCCATTTTTGAGAAAATCGCAAATGTGAAAATCTATTCTAAAGTGGTACTTCCGAGTAAGGAATTTTGATAAATAACTTAATGTCGGATCCCATGGTGATACCTAAAGGGAATATCAAGTTTGAATTTTCTATGATTTTTCGTTTTTGAGTTATGCTATTCACATACACACACACAAGACCATTTTCTAAGGAAACCGCTTTTCTGGACTCCGGGGACCTCAAAGCGTGTATTTCTGGTGAAAACTCGATATTAGAAATTAGACACAATTACCATACTTCCTGTTAATATGAGTAAGAGACTCTTCATAAAGAAAACGGATTACTTTTTTATGAAAAAACAATCGGAACACATTTTTTTGTTCCTCACTGAAAAATAAGTTATCAAAAAAATAATATAATACGTTATTTCAAGATATACTTCCATTTTACGTAATACTTTTCTTTACCATTTTAATAATACAATATATTTATGTTTTAAATTACTTTTATGTTTAAAATTTAATGTATCTCTATTTATTATTTCTCAGTTCTAATCATTTTTATTGAATTCCTCGCATGTACATTTACTTCCTTGTTGGATTAAATTATTCTTTGTATTATGTGTAAGGGTTTTACTTTTAGCGTATATAGTGTGGCGGCTTTTCTTGGGTCCCTTAGAACTCGAGGCCAGGAATTAATCGCACGCCCGCTTCCCATTGACCAGCCCTGAGTTTGGTGTTTGGTCATGCTCTGTCCGCAGGGTTTCTTCCTTATCCACGCCAGCAGTACGCCGCTCATGGACTCTCAATAGAGGAAACGAGGGCGTCTTGATTGAATCACAAAGCGTACATACACATCTTTATTTAGTTAAATAAGGAATGCAAGAGACATAATTAAGCCCTCTACACGGCACGATTTAATATACATTAATAAAGTAGTATCTTGTCGTTATTATAAAGAATTTGTTGACCGGTTGATCGAATTATGTTATGAAGAATTTAGTGGGAAAAACATCAATTATGCCAACCGTTTCGGACAGAGTTTTCTGTCCTTTATCAAGGCCTTACTATATAGAATCCATGCAGATTTGGAGAAAGATTTTTAAAACTTACAACACATTTGTTATCATCGCAGAAACATAAAAGGAAATTAAAGTTTACTATGACTTTGTCTTAAATCCTCTACATAAATGAAAGTGGGTTGAATAGGCCAGTGCTATTCAATATCGTCTTAACAGTCAAACTCACATAATTATAATGGACGATAAAAGTTCCGTTAAAGCCGGATCCTTATGGTAAAGACAGACACGGCGGTTTTAACCGAAGCGTTTCACGAGTCGGTGGCCGATTCGATATGTCATGTACTATATCATAATGGTGTAAAATGTACACAGCTGTGCCGACCGTTTCGTTTCGTGCGGCGGTTTTAAAACAGCGTCGGTAGATGATTGATGTGAGGAACCGAGTCGGTTTAACTTATCCGAAGTTACCCGAAGTGTGTTTAAATGTGTTCAGATGGCTCTGTTCGGACGCTGTAGACTCGTTTTGTTTAGAAATTTGCTGGAGAAAAATTTGATGCAGAAAAGCTAATAAACGAAGTAGAAAATCGATTGGCACTTTAGGATATAAAGGATAAATGAATACAGCGATAGAGTTATAAGAAGAAAATGTTGTTAGCTTTTCTTGACAAATTGTGAGTAACTCATCAAAAGTACTTCGCGACATCCTAGTGAAGTTAAAAAATTTTTCATCGTCTCTTAGTACTTCAGCAAAGAACGTATGAAAATGCCCTTTTTGTTGCCTTTCTTTCATAATTGGATTCTTCGTTCTTCGTTTTACATTCTTCGTTTTAGTTTTATTTATAAATTTTCCATTGTTAATACAATACTGACAAATACACCACGTCTTCTATACTGCAAACCGCATCGATCACTGCAAAAATCGCTTAATAAAACAGCTCAATGTGGTTTGTTAGAACGCTAGCGACTCGAAACGCTTCGGTTGAAACCGCTGTGTCAAACAGCTCAGTGTGGTTTTTTAGAACGCTACCGACTCATTAAACGCTTCGGTTGAAACCGCTGTGTCTGTCTTTACCCTTAGATTTTAACCTTAGAATAAACCGTAACGTAGAGCCAACCATCTATTTAAATCCTCGTATTTATGTACTCTCTATTACATAGAACCATCACTAATGGGGGTAGTTGACAGAAAAAGTATGTTACATTTCTTCACACATTAATTCGATCAAAAGTAGACTATAGTACTAAAGCTTATGGTTCAGTAACAGAAAACAATCTCGAATTAATCAACCCTATTTAGAATAAATTTATAATTATTGAATCATTATATAAAGAGAAATGAAGAAAAACAATTACTAACAATAAGACATTTTTGCTTATTTAAGCATACGATTATATTTTAACGTTTCTTTGTTAAAAATGTACTACAATTTTATTCTAATCCTTCAAATAACTTCTGAAATGACCTATGAAATAAGGGTAAGTAATCAGACGTTAAATACAGTGTATTAAAGTACATTATTTAAACTCGTTCTATATAACAATACTCTATATCAATAAAACCGGAATTACAATCCAACAAAATCAAGTATCAAAGAAATATAAGGAAGGGTCGACAAAAAGATTGAATGCAACAACAATTATCTTTCTTTAAAAAAAATTATTTCAAAACACCAACACATCCCACACTGACCAACAGTTTTATATCAGCTGTATATCCGGTTTTTCTCTGTGCATTATGTTTTAACAAAACACCCTGATGACACTCGGAGTGTATAAACTGATTTTGCTATGTACAAGTCTGTATATTATCGCACTGTTTTAACAAAACATCCTGATGATGGGCGAACGCCTAGAAACCGGTCGATGACGACAAAAAGAAGAAGCTAACACGGAAAATATCTTTGATACTTTCCAGCTCTACGGACCCAACCAAAACAACAAGCATTCTTCGCACACACTGAATGATTGAAAGGAAGTATTTTATGTTTAAAAACACATATTAGAAATTCATTTGTCTTGGTCGTTTCAATTATATAAATTTTTGTTTTTTTCGTGATAACTATATTTTATATTTAAAATAAATTCTATCCATTAGCTTTCATATTATTTTTTAAATTTACAAAAAAATTTACTAAATTTTCTAATTGTTTTATTATATTATTTGTTTTTTTTTTTTTTAATTTTATAAAATAAATTTGTAGTATCCATAGTAACCAAAAATAAATTAATTCGTTAATCCAAAATTTTGTTTAAAATAGTACAAAAAAAATTCAAGGACCTAAAAATGTCGGAAATCCCGGAACAAGAAGAAATAAACTCACAAGTAAGTAACAAGGATTATTACTATAGTAATTATTAACTTTTATCATTACTCTACTGTAAACGATTAGTGATTTCATCTATTTAAGGAAACTGATAATAATGTGTTTGGAGCTGATGATTAGGGAATGATGGCCACATACTGATTGTGGCATACTGATTCCGTGCGTAGCTGGTAATCAAGTGATTAGTGGAATGCTGTCAAGCGACTATGTTGGCCAACCTTTTATAGTTCATTCTGCAATTTTTTTTATTTGTTAGTTAAGATCTGTCATACATACTTATACCCTATTTTCAGCCCTTTCAAAATATGCTAAGTTTCAATGTTTGGAGTTAAATCAGTTACAGAAAACATCAAAAAGATTTTTTCAAAATTAAATCAGTCAGTGGCATCCGAAGTTCGTTTTTAATCATTTTCATGGATGTTCCAAAACGACGCATATACCTCTACTTCTTTCTCATACTCCTGATATCTTCCTCGAAATCCTTCAGCTACCTCGAATTTCTTTTCCTAAGCCTTGCTGGGTGGCTTCAATCATTTACTTGGGAATTTGGTATCCCCCTTTCATTCTTATTAAGTGCTCTAACCATCTCAATCTTCCCCTCTTAATCCAACCGACCAAATACCGCTCCTGGTACATACAATTCTTTTATTTCATTATTTTTTCTTACTATGTACCTATTTCCTTCTTTCATAGGGCCAAAGATTTTTTCCGAGCATCCACTTTTATTAACATCCACGTTTACTGGCATACACCACCACTGGCCTCAATATGGTCCCACGGAGTTGCCCAAGGAACAAAATCATCTTTGGCAAGCTCTGAAACAAAATGGCTAAAAAGATAGGCAAATAACTACTCTCTTCAAGAGGAGCAAACAGACTGCTCGTGTGAGGAAACCTGAGGAGATAGAAGTAAGAAGAAACAAAACGAGAGTTATCCTCCTATATGTGCAAGGCCACCAGGGTTCATAGGCAGGTTTCCATTGCAAAAAAAAAATAGTGCAGTCTATGTGATACCTTACAGCTGTGTGGAAAAATACATAGGCCAGACCAAAACATTAATCACCACAAGTCTTAAAGAGCACATTCACTGTGTAAGTCATAACAAAACGGAAAAGTCTGCCATCACAGAACATTCGTCTCCAACTGGACATGCGACAAATTTTGAAGACACCAAAGTCCTTGCCCAAGTAAACAATGATTACGAACGTGTCGTCAAAAAATCTGCTGTGATACATTCACACAACTTTCTCTTACCCCATAGTTGTTGTGATGGTTGGTTCCGCAGAGCTGGAAAGCATCAGAGACATTTTCCGTGGTAGCCTGCTTCACAAAATGAAGCAGGCTACCACGAAAAATGTCTCTGATTCTCTTACCCACTTTTCAAAATTCTAATTGACAAATTTTGTAGTTAGTATATCAAATTTAATGAAATTTGTCGGTGTTTTTATGGAGAAAATCGCAAAAATTGAAAAATACTTCCGAGTAAAACCAACCTTCCGGTCATCCGATTTTTTTCAAACTCGGAATTTCTACAATACAGGGTGTAACAGCAACCTCTGGCAATACTTCGGGATATAGTTTGTCACTTTATTTGGAACAAAAAATTTCTAATAAACCATAGTCCGATTCGTTCGCCTTTAAAAGTTATTCTTCATTTTCTAAAATTTTCAATTTTCCTACTTTTTCTTATAAAATTGATTATATCTCAAAAAGTTTTTCACATAAATAATATTCAATTACACCTTTGGAAAGAGCATTAAATTTCCTATAAGAAACAGAAGTTTTATTTTAATTGAATTAATTATAAGGTTTTTCAGAGACTTTAAACTTAACTCTACAGCTCTTCGACTGTTAAAAACCACTTTTCAATAGTATTTTCTTATAAATTTCTTTAAGGCTAGCGTATGGTCCGGTTATAGAAAAAATATCTACATTTCACCAGCTTTCTAACGATAATAATATCATGGGGTTTCTTTCTTGTTTTCTTAAAGAAAATGCGAAATAAAAGTAAAAAAACCACAAAATGAAAATTGAGAGCTGTTACAAAAATATCCTAAGATTAATTAATAATCCTGTAATGAGCTTTGGAATTGTAATCTCACGATAGAAATCCGTCTAATTCTAATAAACAGAAACATTTAGTCGTGATTTAGCTTGTCATACATTTAAAATGCCACAGTTCTCTGTCATAGAATACCGAGATATGGTTTTTATTTATGGGTTTTGTAACGGCAGCGCGTCGGAAGCTGCAGCTGAGTAAGCTCGCCCTTGGCTTAGCAGGCGCGAGCCAACAGGAAGCCATACAAGCAGCGTATCAAAGACTAAGAAATAAACTACCAAACTATAAAGACGAAGAATAAACTACCAAGGAAACTATGATCATTCTGACGACGTTCTGGTTGCACGGGGATTCTCATCACTCCAATAGTACATGTTGCGGATGTTTAAAAAACCATTTCGTGTAAACGTCGCCTCATCGGTTCACAAAATGTTTTGGGGGAAACGACGATTCTGGGCTGTTTGTTCTAAATGCAGCTTGTATCGTGAGTTTGTAGCAGCCAATACAGAATTGAGTACGACAGGCGTAATCACGTTCTAGCAAATACTGTACTTGCTGCACGTTATACAGATATCTACCATCCCAAAGGCGAAGATACCTGTGCACCGTCTGATGTGACAAACCTAGCGACAATGGCACTCTGCGTGTGCTAAGGGTAGAATCGTCATCAAACACATTCAAGATGCGTTGACATGAATTTTCGTAAGAACGATCAAGTTTCCTCGGTAGTTTATTCTCACAGAACCGGTTTCCCCTAGTCTTTAATACGCTGCTTATATGGTTTCCTGTTAGGCCAACGGCTAGCATACTCAGCTGCAGCTTCCGCGCTGCCGTTACAAAACCCACAAATAAAAACCACATCTCGCTATTCTATGACAAAGAAATCCGGCATTTTGAATATATGACCAGCTAAATCACGACTAAATGTTTCTGTTTATTAGAATTAGACGAATTTCTATCGTGAGATTACAATTCCAAAGTTCATTTCAGGATTATTAATTAATCTTTGGATATTTTTGTAACAGCTCTCAATTTTCATTTTGTGTTTTTTTACATTTATTTCGCATTTTCTTTAAGAAAACAAGAAAGAAACCCCACGATATTATTATCGTTGGAAAGCTGGTGAAATGTAGATATTTTTTCTGTAACCGGACCATACGCTAGCCTTAAAGAAATTTATAAGAAAATACTATTGAAAAGTGGTTTTTAACAGTCGAAGAGCTGTAGAGTTAAGTTTAAAGTCTCTGAAAAACCTTATAATTAATTCAATTAAAATAAAACTTCTGTTTCTTAGAGGAAATTTAATGCTCTTTCCAAAGGTGTAATTGAATATGATTGATGAGAAAAACTTTTTGAGATATAATCAATTTTATGAGAAAAAGTAGGGAAATTGAAAATTTTAGAAAATGAAGAATAACTTTTAAAGGCGAACGAATCGGACCAGGGTTTATTAGAAATTTTTTGTTCCAAATAAAGTGACAAACCATATCCCGAAGTATTGCCAAAGGTTGCTGTTACACCCTGTATATTTAATTCTAATTAATATGATCTAGATGATAGAATTGTGTAATAAACTGAAATAGCACTTTAGAGGAAACCGTAACCCCACCCCTCCCCCAAAAGTACCCTTAAATGAATTTTTCCGGAGAAATGTTTCAAATAAAGTTGTAACTCTTTGTATGTGTTGATGTGACAAGTTGCAAGAAAATCTTGGAGCCACTTTTGAGAATATCGCAAAAAAGTAAAACAAATTAACTAGTAAAGTGGTACTTTACTTGGTTGAGGAATTTTGACTGATAAACTGTCGGATCCAATGTTGATACCTAAACGGAATATCAAGTTTGAACTTTCTACGGTTTTTTGGTTTTTTGAGCTATGCTGTTCACATACATACACACATGCATGCACATACACACATACACACACACACACACATACACACAACACACACATACATACAGACCCTTTTCTAAACACCACTTTTTTGGACTCAGGAGACCTCAAAACGGATGTTTCCGGTGAAAACTCGATATCGAAAATTTGACACGATTACAATACTTCTTCTTACTAGAACTAAGAGAAAGTAAAAATTGTCTAAATAGAGACGATTGACTCCGTGTCAGGTAGAACATGGCTATCCCTGCTCAGGGAAAAGAAAGAAAAAGCAAGGGAACAAAACGATAAATAGTTTTCCGGAACGAGGTTAAATTTTGGCAAAAGGGCAGTAAGATGGGAGACTAAGACAACGTCACCCACCAGCCAACCGTGGGCAACCCACCCAGGATGGCGGAGAATACCAAGTTTCATTCCCATTAGCTTTTAAGATGTAACGACCCTGAAAAAGCTCAATATGGTGCAATATGGTCGCAATGCGAAAACTCATGGAAAGTGTTTTTCATGAAAATGGCAGCGAAAACCTAAAAGAGAATAAGAGAAAGAAATTTTTAAATTTTATTATTGTATGTTATTGCTGTTTATTACGAGGGTCATTCAATAAGTAACGAGACAAATCGCTGTAGTTTCTCATCAGCTGTTCGAGAGTATTTAGTGAGCATAACCTCAAATGTATTCAATTGGCAGTCCGCTCGAGCATTGCAACTCGAAAGAACTACGCTCAGTGATTAGATTTTTAGTTGCAGAGGGTATCAAAGGTAGTGAAATCCACGAAACAATGTTGAAAGTGTACGGGAATAATTGTTTGAACCATTTGAACGTTTACAAATGGGTAGAACGTTTAAAAGTAGCCGTGTAAGTGTCTGTGACGAGCAACGAAGTGAAAAACCGGTTGAAGTTGCAACTTCCTCAGTGAAAGACCGGTTGAAGTTGCAACTTCCTCAGTGGAGACCGGTTGAAGTTGCAACTTACTCCCTCGAATCTCGCATTAACGCGTTAATTCAGGATAACAGGCGTAATACTGTTGAACTGATAGCTAAAGAAGTGCACGCGAGTGTTGGAACTGTCCATAACATTATTCAGAATAAGCTGTAGTACAAGAAAACTTGTGAGAGATGTGTTCTAAGACAACTTAAGGACGCCCACAAAGAAACCAGGTTTCAAATCAGTCAACAGTTGAAAGAAAGATGCTTATTGAAAAAGAATTTTTCAATAGAATTGTAAGATGTGAGGAAACATGGATACACACTTTGAGCCGTCAAAGCCTACATTTGCAGGAAGCATACATTCGCAGGGGCATATTTATTGTGACTATCTCGAAGATCAACAAACCATCAACAGCCAGTGTTACAGTGATATGCTCATAAAAAATGTAAGGCCTGCCATTCGAACGAAACGTCGTGGTCTTTTGATTACTGGCGTGATTTTGCTTCATGACAACGCGCGCCCACACACGGCACAGTTAACTAACTCAAGGAACACTTCAAAATGTGGGGTGGGAGATCCTTCCGCATCCCCCCTACAGCCCCGACCTTGCCCCATCGGACTTCCATTTGTTTTGACTCCTTAAAGAGGCTTTACGTGGGAAACATTTTTAAATCCAATCAAGAAGTTAAAAATCAGGTTCAAAAGTGGCTTCTAGATCAACCCAAAGAATTTTATGCCAGAGGCATACACAAATTAGAAAAACGATGGGACAAGTGTATAAATGTTGCTGGGGACTATGTTGAGAGGTAGCCAAAGTTTTGTAATGATTAATTAGATCGTTTTTGAGCTACAGCGATTTGTCTCGTTATTTATTGAATGACCCTCGTATATTAACAATTATCTCAAGCTTATCTTAAATACGTAACTAATTTGTATTTTTTTATTACTATTTGCTTTTATTTTTATTTGTCGGCAATAATTGTTACAGGCCAAAGATGAAACTACGTCAAACATTCATACAACAGAATCAAAAAGAATTCCAAATTTACTTGATAAGTGGTGTTCGCTAAGACAGTTTTTCTATTTAAATAAAAAAAATCCGCTTACTGAACTGGACCTGTTCCCTCTACTAGAAAAGAAGTAAGAATTTATTTACTTACACCTTTGTCCATACAAATTAGTTTGTCTTTTAAATAAATAATAATTAGACATTAGTTTCATAGATCTACGAAGTTAGATATTACAGGAATTTCAAATATTTAACTAAGCAATGAACTAAGAGGGTAAGTATTAACTAGGGAAGGGAATAGGTAAGTGATTAGCGTGCTGGACTCCCACACGGAGGACCCGGGTTCGAGTCGAGCTGTGATGCCCTTAGATTTTTTCTTCCTAGGAGCCTCTACAGCTGGCCGGAAGTACACTGTGTCTGTAACGAAAGAACACTGTCCGGAAACCGGCAATGCACTGAGAAGCTCCGCGCGCCAATGACTTTAGATGTTGACGCGCCTTAAATAAAAAAAAGCAGAAAGCAACTAGTAATGAAATCAATCCTCTTTTGAGGAAATTCGCCACACAATTGCGCTGGATACCATGTTTCTAAAATCAGCCTTATCAGGCGTTTAGCACCTGGGGCACTTGAACAACCATTAACCCCTTATTCATGCCCGTATTACTCTACTGACAAACCCGCTACAACTTTGACAAGGTTCCAAGCTTTCACCTGCAAGGTCTCCAGCCTCTAAAAAGTTTGCCAACTTAGCACATAAGACGTTGCGAGATAAACTTTGAAGAGTGAACAATTCGCAAAATCAAAGTTGAAGGGTTAATATTTGAAGAGCCAAACAAACATTGAAAAAGCCTAAACAAGCTAGCAAGAAGAAAACAGCCATTCAAGAGCTATTGTTAGTCTACAATACAACTCTCAAAGAGTTATTCAAATTGCTTATAACAAGCAATCATCCGTCTCAACTAACTCTGTGCTTAAGCCAGAGAGTTTTTAACAAGCTAGTCACAAGTTATCGACAGTTAGAACAAACACAGTTAGCTGCCTTACTCTTCAAGCGACTCACATTAACTACCTGATCTTAAAACTAACGTGTCTGATGTTCGCTGATGCACCAACTTTACAGTAAATGGATACTGCATGTTTAGTAGAAATTCCAGATTAAAATAAAATTTGTTAATTAAAATTGTGATGTTTGCAGTAAGAGAAAGTTCTGTGATTGTTCTAAACCAGATATTGTTTTTAAAATCAGTTGAAACTTCTTGTAATGTAGCGGTTTTCAATCTTTTATATTTCGCGGCCCCCTTTTTTACCTTGAATAATTTTGTATTGTTAAAGCCAATGGTGGGTCATTTAGAAAACTTGGCACTAATTTTCGCGAATACTTTTTCACAGAAGAAGACATTAAATTGTGGACTGCACCCACACGGATTGGGTAATAAATCCATTGGACAGTATACAACCACCCTATCGCTGCAAGAAAAATTCAAAAACTCAGAAAAATCAAATTTCGTTATTGTCTTTAATAAATGTTGGAACTAAGCTGTCATGTAATTATTCTCTTATTAAAGCAAAAGCGCTTCAGATACTGGTACTTTTCCCCTTCTTATCTTTGCGAAATAGGTATTTCTGCTGTAGCTGCTTTAAATCTAAATGTAAATACAAACTTCAAAACAGAAAGGGGACTCGTAGTGACTATCGCGAATTTAAAACCAAACCAGGACAGGCTGTGTACATCAAAACAGGCACATATTAGTCAGTAGATCTATGTCCAATAATTGTTTTATTTTAATGTTTTCGTTTTTATTATATTTTAAATTATTAAAAAACTATATCTGATGCCCTGTCTTGTTCATTTATTTGACGCACCCTTGTAAAGTTACGGCGCCTTCCCTAGAGGGCCGCGACCCACAGTTTGAGTACCGCTATTGTAATGTCAGTCTGTAATCCCTATTTTCCCCATGAGTTGTAGCCGCTTTGAGAAAAGTATCATTCTTATTTCTCCAGTAATTCCTTTAATAAAAGAATTTCTTGTTTAATATATTTTTTAATAAATGTATTCTTTTTTTTTTTTATTTAAGGCGCGTCAACATCTACGGTCATTGGCGCCCGAAGCCTTCTCAGTGCACTGCCGGCCTCCGGACAGGAAGAGGAAATCTAAGGGCAGCATAGCTGGACTCGAACCCGAGACCTCCGCATGGGAGTCCAGTGCGCTGAATACTAAGTTAATCCCTTCCCTAAAAATGTATTCTTTAATTTTGTTTTTATTAAATTTTGTTTCAGTGCTGCCTTTTATAATTATATGCATATATTTAGTAATTTACATCCTAATCATCCTGTTCGCTTACTCAGTGTAAAAAGTTGCCTATTTCATGAAAACTTCAAGACATCAATCTTTGATCCAAAGACTTTGATAAGATTAAAGGTAAGACATTTTAAGTACAATTTAAGCAAACTTAACAATAAATACGTTTTTTTTTAAATTCCCTTGAATAATGAAATAACCATCATCTAAGTATTAAATCTGTTTTTCAGAGCTCTTTTGATCATTTAAGTGGTAAAGGAAATCAAATGAAAGAGATGCGTGAACTCATTCGTCTTAAGAATATCAGAGTCTTAGAATTGTCAAACAATAATTCCCAAGCTTTAATTAAACTATCAAATGACTTTACAATAGTACCAGTACTAAACATATCAAATATACCAAATAATGTTCATAAAGACCATGGTTTCAAAAACTTTATAATTCAGTGTCCAGTAACACGAAGTAAGTATAATATTTATATGACAATTGCCCAGCATCTTGCAGGCGAAATTTAATGCATTTGGTAGATGCGTACAGTCCAACCTCGAAAAAGAAATCGGTGGAACTTTACAGAAAATGTTTCTGAGTTTTTTATAATTTTCTTTAAAACGGTTCCAACTTATTTTTTTTTTTTAATTTTAAATAGTCAACACATAGATAAACACATCAATCTCGAAGAATATTTGAGTTTCCGCGTTCTCAATAAGTACCTTATTGACTTTCAAGGTGTAACGACCTTAAAGGTTGCAACATGGGAGAAACCTCGGTTGGTTTTTAGCAAACTACTGATGCTGTCTCAACCCGGAAACTTAAGTGTTCTTCATGAAAATTGCCATGGAAACCTAAAATGTCACATCACTATTATTGTAGTTTGGGGGGGGGGGGGGGGGGGGGGATTGATTTAGGTGCATAACTCGGGAGGCTAAATGAGTTTTATCTGTAATTGTATAAGCAGATTTCTCGGCTAGATGGTAACTCTGTCAAGCGGACTGCAATTCAACCACCTGGTATGTCCTACACTAAACATATTATGTCCTAAACCAAATTTATGGTTCCACACCACTAGTGAAAGCTACATGTTTTACTGGAAATGAGTCAGTTAAAATTGTGTTAATTGCACTAAATGCATATTCTATGCGAATGTTCTAGATTTTTATAAAACATGTAAAATACTAAAATCTTTTGTCTAGGCCGTAAGCTCCTTGTAAGGCAATTAAAAAATTGAGAAATCATAAACTAAATTCTATAAAACTTATAAAAGTTGCTAAAGCAAATATTCTAACTAAACTAAACGAAACAGATTATATACGGTGTACATGCGTTTAAAATCAGATTCAAAGAAATCCGTTTCAGAGCAAATTTCAAAAATCTCAGAAAAGTTTTCTGTAAAGAGGCTATTCCGGTTAACCGAGTTTTTTTTCTAAACATCGCATTCTAGTCTTGCTTTTGATTAACCTTAATATTATATAGGTGATAGAACTGACATTGCACCGAAATGATATCTTGCCGGTAAACTTGCAGATCCCCTCAAAAATCAATTTTTCAGAAAAAAAAACTTTTAAATAAAAGTGATAGGAATTTATTAATAATACAATCATTTAAGCCATTTTAGATAAAATCGCAAAAAACTTGAAAAAACTATTTTAAAGTCACAATTCCGGATAATGGATTTCGAACGAAACCTTAGTTTTGTGCTAGGTACGGTGCCGGTGCCTAAACGGAATATACTTCCTACAATTTTTCCCCCTTGGTATATTTTATTCAGACACACACACACATTCACACAGACCATTCATTTAAAAAAAAAAAAAGCCTATGGCGCAACATCCCATGAAGGGCCAAGAGTTGCCAGACGGCGATTTGTATTGGGAGCGTGTGGTAAGCACGCTGCACTTCCCTTGCCGTTTAGTTCTGGCCTTCGCTACCTAGATGCGCTACCAACTGTAGCTTCCCACTTTTCTCACGATGCTGGGTAAACACTGACTTCATTCTCACGGGAATCGAACCCTGAATTCTCGTACCAAAGGCGAGTGCGCTAGCCAACGCGTGAGGAAGCAGGTATCTAGCGCCAATAAAATTGTACAAACTCAATAACATTTAAAATCTAACTACCAGATTTCTATGAACCCCTTACAAAAAATATTTTAAATAAAAGTGACACTATAAGTGAAGACTTATCTCTTTATTGTTTATCTGGCAACTCACTTATTAAGTGCAAATAGATGGTCAGCTTTTATTCAGTTTCTCGTGGAATCATAAAATTGATAATAATAGATAATATACAATCACCTATTTGCTTGTGACAGATACTTTATAAGTGATATACAACTATTTACACGAAATTTATAACCTAAACTTAACAATAGAGGAAATTAACAAAAAGTAGCATTTTGTGGCGGATACTCTTGGAACTCTTTGTAAAACTATACCAAAAAAATTAATTTGAATACAATCTTATCTCAGTTACCTTTAGTCATACAGCATAACTCTAACACATAACTAATTTTTGTATCTTCTCTATTGGTCTGTTCAAATTATTAATTCCATAAATTTGATTCTATCCATGGAATTAGTTCGGCCAGTCAGATAGGAAAATTCATATAAATGGGGTCCGGATCAATGGCATTATTTTCCACCGGGCATTTCTTCTGATCTAACAGACCATATTTTTTCGTTCACTGTTTTTATACATTTTCTTTCTACAATTTCAGAGGAAATCGTAACCCTGCCAAAATGTGTACGTGAACTTATGGAAAATGGTATATATTTCTATATTGGCATAAAGTAAGACGATGTAGACATCAAAATTATGACGGGGAAGATGACATTTGTTCAAAATTTTTAATGTGATTTTTAGGTGGAAATTAAATGAAAAATTTTATGAACAGAAAAAAATTTAAAAAATTTAAAAAAAAAAAAAAAGGGGGGGGAGTAAAATCCGTCCTCCACCTCCCTGTGGTACCCCGGGAAACGCTCTACGAGTAGGCTAACGGGCTCCGGTGGCCTCATACTAGAGGCCAAATTTTTGGCGAAATTGAAATGACTGCTGATTGAATAGAATTTTCCATAAACATGTTTGTGGGCAAAAAATTGAAATGTTGCTGTTAATGGATCAACGGTTACCGCTTTGTTTCAATCGAATGAAAGGATAAAGAGTTTTTAAAAAAAAATACGACTTGATGAGCAAAAACTGATTGTAATTGAATTGTACAAGAAAAAAAAAGAACGTATGGAGAAGTTTAAGAAAACTAAAATGCCATCAACTTCAAGTTTTCAATCAAAAATACCTAAATGAACACCATCTACTTTATTTTACTTGTACATTATGCATAAAGGAAAAGAAGAGAAGTTAGCGGTTGATAGGGTCTTCAGGCAACAATAATTTTAAATGCACAGAATGTGCAACTTATTTATACGTTTAAATAAAATGAAATAAAAAGAATTTTCTAGAAGAATAAAAGGAAATTTGCCTCGACACCGTTATAGAGGGAAGAAGAAGAAAAGAAAATGAAAGAAGCAAAGTTACCTTGCTGAGTCAATATAGAAAATAATAATAATAATAGAAAATAATAGTAATAATAATAATATAATAATAATAATAATAGAAAATAATAATAAAGAAAATATTGAAGTCTGAAGTCAATAATGTAGAAAATAAATCTGACGACTTTAAGAAATCACTGAAATAATGATATCAGAAATAATAAAAGAAGCAAAACCCATTAAAGCATCTCGAAAAACGAGTTTCAGAAGAGAAGGAGGACAAATCAAAGTTGATAAAATTCTCTTCTGTTAATGATAAAGAAAAATTTAATAATCTGTAATGAGCGTGATGATGTAAAGGAAAACCGAACACAGTTATTTATCCAGCATGTTTCACATCCAGTATTACATACAATTCCACATAATAGCGCAAAACTGCAAGCAATTATAAAATGCTCAATTAATTTTACATGTATAAAAGAGCATTTGTAGACCATAATATCAAAACCAAACATAAAAATGTATAAGAAATTAACATCTAAATAATTTAGTACATTTTAATACAATCAATTTATAATATGTACATCTTATCCCTATCCTATTTAGGGTGCACTAGGTGGAGGAAAACATAAAAATATTTTATTAAAGTACACTTTTAGTGTTATACGAATTTGCAGAAATTTGGCGAAGCGAATTAATTTCAGGTAGAAATAAATTGCAAATCTTAAAAAACTTGACTCATCGCGGTCCATATATAGGCATCAGGTAATTTCCCGGTTCATGCGCAAAGAATTACTAAGATTCAGTTGGAAAAACTTTGAAAACAAAACGCATGCTTCTCAGTAAGAAGGCAGGTTCGTCTAATAGTATTGAAAATGTGGGTCAATAAGAAAGATGAGTCAATAAGAAAAATGAAAAGACAAGCTAGGCGATATCATTGGAAGAATACTGTCCTACTTAAGTGGCTGCTGAGAGGAGAAAATGGGTTAATAGGAAAATAGAGGAAATCCTAGGGGTTCTACTCGAAGAGATCTTTTTTAAACTCAAGTTATCCGAACAGCTCAGTTATCCTAAAGGAATTTGGCAACTCATGCTAATAATGGCGATCAAATCGAAGATTAAAATCACGTAAGTTCAATTAATTAAAAAAATTTAAATGAACTAGTAATTAATGGTTTTTATTTAATTTTTATTTTTTGGCTTTAGCATTCTGCAATAGTCATTAACGTATGAGGTGTTTTAAAAACTTCTATTGATTTGACTTATTTATATGACTGATGCAATTTTCTTTAGAAGTTAGTCTCATATTAGTTTCACTTGTTTTGTCACTAATACTGCAGTCATTCTGCTAATGTTGACAAGATGTAAATTAGTTAGAAAACAGAATGTCTTCATAGGGGAATCATAGCAAATCAAACAGGTCCTTTCTGTCCTCTAAGTAATTTAGACATTACATTATATTATGAAAGTTCTTCTTAACACTGCAAAGTGTACGTACAAGAGGATGATATGCTGTATATGATAGGCTGTATTCTGTGGAGTTACGATCCACGGACGATATGATTGGCCCTTACCTGACATATGTTCTTCACTATCCTCTTATTTACTACCCTACTATCCTCTTCTCACTCACTATCCTCTTCATTGACCCTTAAGTAGGGTTGTTTTGGATTTTTCTATATATATATATATATATATATATACTTGCATGATATTTCACTGAGCCCCTCATTTATATGATACATTTTGTTTTTGGATTTTCAGATAAATACTGAAAAGAAAAGAAGGTAAAATCCATATTTTATCTCGGAAGATGCATTTTGAAGTTAACAAGGCTTGGAATCGCTGCAGCCTGAACAGAATTTTCCTAAAGACTGTAGAAAACATTTTCCTATAGAACAATTTGTAAAAGAACAGTGCGATTCCAAAAAGATTATAATTCATTAGCAACCTGAGAAAAATAAATATAAATGAAGACTGTAACAAAAACAAAATGGACATGCCGCTATTAACAGATGCTAACAAGAATGTAACATATATAGACTATGATAAGCTCTTCACATATAATAATAAAAATAATTTGAAATACATGGAAGGTGCAAAAGCTGTTGCTACACTAGATAAACATTCAAGAAGCGGAAAAAGACCCTTATCGTTATCTTTAAGTATATTCCATTTGTGAATTAATGGCGGCATCAACAGATTTAAATCAGGTTTATTCAAATGATATCCAACTGAATCAGCTAGCGTTCCAACTGCGTCATAGAGAATCAATAAATTCTGATGTTGATATTTGCTGAAAATAAATAGAAGTGTTTCTAATATATATCCAAGGTATGAAACTAACTCTGTGCATGCTTCTTCTCCTAACATTACAAAAGCTGAACAAGCTCCTTTTTGAGCTCCCTTATTTGTATCAAGAATTATTTTTCAACAATTGTCACCATGGTGTCAAATATAGTTATGTGATTGACTTAAAACCCGATGTGCATATCTAGAGAGGGCCTAACATGTAATTGCTCTTACTAATGCTTTTTTATTAGAAAGATATCTAATAAGACAAGGAATCAGTTCTCTTAGATGTGTTCTCTTGAATACCCCTTCGGCAATAGCACCTAGCGCCAGAATGCACGACTCTTTTGCATCCCAATTGGAATGGAAAAGTCTATCTTTTAAAATTGGAACAAGCACTGGTAGAAGATCATCCCTAAAGAAGACATTGGCCATTACATCCAGGGCTGCAGCCAATAGATAACAAAAAGTCTAGAAGATATCCGCGTGTGACTAGAACAATTAAAATATAAATGGAAGGGTGAAGCGGGCAGTATCAAGGATGGGACTAATTAACAGTAGGAACCGGGGTTACAGAAAAAGTAAACAAGGGCCACGAAGAAAAACAGATAGCAAGAGGATGTTAGGAAGAAATCGGAATAGAATTTTTATTGGACGCGACAAGAGTCCAAAGCCTAAAGAAGGTCATGGATACACACAAAACATTCAAATAATGCGAGGTATATGTATGACAGTACAAAAGGAAACAAAATTCCGCAATGAAATCAAACCAAGGCTTCCAGATTTTGTCCTTCATAGCCTGATTATTTTAGGTTATGAGCGGATTTGATGCTTGCCCATCGTAAAGATATGTTAATAAACAGAGTCATATCATATCATTATGCGGAATGAGCACACACACTACAGACTGTAAATTACCGATAAGTAGCCAAAGCTCCAAATAAAGTGAGTAAAAAAAAAAATAAAACTTCAAAAAATAAGTAAATATATAAAATGACATCGGCAATGTAGTAAAAAAAAATAAGAAAAGAAAAACTATATGAAACCTGAAACAGAACTAGGGAGAAAACCGATTATTGTGTCGTCAAGTAAAAAGGGAAGATAACTTCAACAACAGACCTACAGAATTGCGAGAAGAAATTATCCTGAAGAATTTAAGTACTAGCGAAGAAAAACCGTCTATTTTGTTGAGTAAAACGGAAAGATTACTTCAACAGCCGACCTACAGAATTACAAGAAGAAATTACCCTGAAACAGTACTAGGGAAAAACAATCGTCTATTTTGTTGACAAGTAAAAAGAGAAGATCACTTCTCTGCTTTGCGAGAAGAAATTATCCTGAAACAGTGCAAGGGAAGAAAAACCGTTTATTTGTTGTCAAGTAAAAAGAGATCACTTCAGCAACAAACCTACAGAATTGTGAGAAAAAATTATCATGGAACAGTACTAGGGAAGAAAAATCGTCTATTTTGTTGTCAAGTAAAAAGAGAAGATCACTTCATCAACAAACCTACAGAATTTCGAGAAGAAATCATCCTGAAACAGTACTAGGGAAGAAAAATCGTCTATTTTGTTCCCAATTAAAAAGAGATCACTTCATCAACAGATCTACATAACTGCGAGAAGAAATTATCCTGGAACAGTACTAGCGGAGAAAAACCGACTATTGTGTTGTCAAGTAAAAAGGGAAGATTACTTCGTCAACAGACCTACAGAACTGCGAGAAGACATTATTCTGGAACAGTACTAGCGGAAAAAACCGACTATTGTGTTGTCAAGTAAAAAGGGAAGATTACTTCGTCAACATACCTACAGAACTGCGAGAAGAAATTATCCGTTGACAGCACTGGGACGTCACATGATCTTTGCCAAATTGTTGGAAACGGTATTACACGTATCTTATAGAGTTGCAAGAATTAAGCTGAACAAATTTTTAAAACAAAATGAAAATAATTATAATAAATTTTTGAATAATGCAAAAATCGCACCAGAGAATTAACCATTTGTCTCCTAGAAAAAGAAACCACGATGACGTGAGGTGAAAAGGACTTATGGTGAGGTGAAATGATTATTCGTGTGACCAACTTTACAGCCAACAATTTCTAATTAGTAGACCACTTCATAGTACACCTATTGTATGTGTGCATAACTGCAGCATGTGCGTCTGAAACTGCTGGTATTGCAGTGAAATTTATTCCTTTTTCGACATGACTATTATTAAGCAAATTCCTGTATTGCTCTCTGAAAAAAAATTGGACATTATACAATTAGTAAATCATGTTTAAAATATAAAAATAAATATATTTAAAATTACAGAGTGTTTATATTTAGTTATATATATCTATATATATATATATCATTTGTAAAAACTATTACATTAAGCTATAATCTATTTGCATTATTCATCAAGGTCACAATTTTGAAAAATTGTTAACAAGTAGGTTGTAAGAGTGATGTTATATTAGTAATGTTATTTGCAAAAAAAAAAATTAATAAAATTAAAAAACAGAGGTTATATAATAATAAATATGCGAAATTAATTGGTACGATTTTTCTTTTCAGAATCGTATTTAACTGGAGATTTCGCAAGCTAAATATATTAGGAAAACAATTCTGTTATGTTTTTAAATATTGTAAATAATCTCTTCAATACTAGAAGTGGAACACGTAGAATTTTTGTCTTTCTATAAGTATCTTCAGTTAGTAATATGTTCAGAGTTTGCTTAACATTTCTGACAATATATAGCATGAAACTTTGGTCTGAGGAAACCTCTAATTTGATGAAAATCCTATATAAAAAAAAATAATAAAATATGAAACAAGATAACGCGACGGTTGAGATTTGGGCCATTTTTATTCAGAAAACTTCATTAGGAGGAATGTGTCACAGAGAGGATTACATTTTTTCATTCTCTCCAGTTTTTTATTGTTTCCTTCTTAAGAGTATTAAGGTTGAGTGGGAATTCAGTAGTACTTCAGAATTGAGATAACATAGGGTGTAGAAAAATAAATAAAATAAATTGTGTTATGAAGAATTTGGAAATATGGGAGATTTTACCATGTTTAGTGTAACCACTAGAATCATTTACTGCCTTCCTGAACAATACAACAAGGCTGCCTCAGTAAATTTAAGGCATGACTCCGTTCCCTTTCACTTTCAGAGAAAGTGTTAACTTTCCCGAACGTATCTATATTAACAATAGGCAAGAAGTGTGATTCACAAATTACGGTTCAAACAAATTCACTGACAAACGCTCGAAACCAAAAAAAGACTCACTTGAATACATGAGGTTTACGTTATTCTAAGCCGTTTACGATGTGTAAACGAATTTTTTGTGAGAACAATTTTGACCGTATCACATGTCAGCTCGAAGTGCAGAAGAAAGGACTCGAGGAGTGACACCATACAATTTGGTAATACAACTGTGGAAAACTGAAAAAGTACTACCCTAGACGAGATTCGTGATCTCGTACTAGCCTAGAGGTGTCTAGGGGTTCTATCCACTATATCACAAATTACAATCATTTCTTATAAACGTTAAGAACAAAAAGAGTTTTTGTTTCATTTTCATTTAAAATTGAAGTTATGAATTTTATTGTAAACAGTGTATTCCAAATAAAGTTTTACAGTGTATTCGAAATAAGTTTTCCAATTTTAACTCTTTCATTTCACTAAATCAACTTTTTTAAATTCATAATAATAATGAGTAAAAATTCTTGGGCCAAAAAGCAAAATTTTCTAAGTGTTCCACTTCAAATGCTAAGAAGTGAAATTTTGCATAAAAATAAAATCAAATAATCAGATGCTAATTATTTAGAATCTGGAACAATCTTTATGCCACTAAAATAAATAAATAAATAATTATATATATACCACTTATAAGAGTAATAAGAGTAATATAATTATATAATATTATAAGTGGCATTGTAATTCAAAATAAAGTTTATAAAAACTATTCCCATTGTAACTTAAAAACAATAAACATTAGTTTTGAGTGTCTGTTTCAATGTAAGTGAATTCCAAAATCCTCTCTGACTTAAGGAAAACAATATAAAATAAAGCTTTTATATCAAAATAATGCAATCACAGCCAATCACAAAAGGCATATGAAATTACTTTTTAAGCAAAACTGAAATTAGAATTTTGGTTCATGAAAGACAATATTAGGTCTAGTAACAGATAAATAAAGCATTACTTCCCAAAACTTACATTATTATAATGTAACAAATAAATAAATAAATAAACATTAAACATAATTTGACTGAAATTAATGGACGGATTTTTAACGATATATCATAATTCAAACATTAGGGCATAAATAATAGGGCAATTTTTTTAGCTCTTTCAATTAATACAATTAAACTTAAAGTTGAAAAAATAACTTTCAACTTTAAGCACAATCAGCCAAATCTTTCAACATAAGTATAGAATATGATAAATTCAGATTAGGTCATACTTATTTTAAACAAGCATATTTACGAAGGTAACTCTCTCTGAACAACCTAATAAAAAACCTTTTTTTTAACTTCTGAAAAAAAATCAAAGCAAACTAATTAAGTATCCAAACCACCATAACCTACCATAACTTGCGCTTAATATTAAGAGGAATACTCTCATTAATTCACATGTTAACTTGACGGATTAATTTAACAATAGAATACTGTGAAGTCGATGATCAAAAAGAAGTTGCGGAACTTTCCCTTCAAACTTGAACTAGAATAAAGATACAGTAAAACTGCTATTACGTCCTGCATTTTATAAATTATCAATATGGACAAAGTTTAGAGAATGTACACTGTTCATTTGAGTAATAAGAATTACTTAACGTCGAGATAATAAGATAAAGAAATACTGTTTTTTTCTCTATTTCTGGCATAATGCATCTCATAAACTACAAACATAACATTCTTCTTTAAGATGAATGAATTACAATCAGGCTGTAAGTTTTATTTTCAAATGTTGGACTTCAGGTGCATCTGAAATTAAGAACAACACTAGGGATCTTAACAAATTTAATCGTGAGCAAAAAAGTGTATAAATTAAATAAAAATATAAAATGTTACATTTTTCCCAAAAATATTTCATTAAAGCACTGTGATGAAATACTTGTCTAATATGCCTCCTTTTCTTTTTAATCAAGTTGCAGATATTTCCGCAAAAATTTTTTATTTTTTTAGAACAAAATATGGTTAAAACTTTAAAAATTATTTTAACAATATATTACCTAAAAAAAAAAATTACTTTTATACACTTTATTTTGTGGCCAACCGGGAAGTGTTCGCCCATCGTCAGGATGATGACATTCTTTATTAGGATTTTTTTTCTAAGCATTTGTGTTAAGACTGCATTCAATGATGCTAGTCGAAGTTCTTACACTGCTTGTCATAACAGGTTGATGATGATAGCCGAACGCCCCAAACAATCAAAGATCACAAATGAAGTATACTATCATGGAAAAGACAAATCTTTCTTCTTTTCAAGCACAAGGACTCTTTCACTTACTTCAACATGGAATAACGATAAGGAAACTGAATGTTACCTACAGAACAATGTTCCTTACAATGTAGATAAATAAGAGTATAATGATATTCAGAGCACCAGTATAATAAATGAGAATTTTAACTATAAAATTTTCAAATTTTAAATTTGAACACTTATATCCAAGACGTTATCCTGGCACTATTATACAGATTTGGCATTTGTGAATGGCTTGATATTCAGCCGACACTCCTATGAGTGGAAGTGATTTAAAACTGCCGTTTTAGTTTGTTTTTTTCGTTATAAAGCTACTATGATATACCCTGTAACAAATGATGGCAGTAAATTTTAATAATCAGAAACGGTAAAGAGGAACATATTTTTTTTAATATGCAATTTTTCATTTCAAAATCTGGTATGAAACACTCACGATTTTCTCTTGCTGCAGTTTACAAGATTTAAGTGACAAATTTTCTGAAAACATATAATGTTTACTAATTGTTTGCTTGTCTTCGATTTTATATCAATTGGGGAACAAAAATTAATTAAATGACTTTTTGAGGAAACCATACACTATGGTAAGCTATATATATGTTGTAGTTTCAAAATTTTCATAATGAAAAATATTTTACACTACATAATTTACCTACACGACTTCCACTCAAATTACTTCAGTCAAGAGGATGTCCAGTTTTTAGTCAAAAATAAAATAAAGACAAACATATTTCAAAGAATTCCTCTTATAAATAACTACAAAATCGTAAACGTTCACTTATTATATAAAATAAATCAACAAATAATATTATATACATAAGGCAGATCAATTTAATATCATTTTAGTAGAACATATATTAAGACAACTACAGACGCTTTGGTGTTATCGATGGTAACGCAAATGTTAAATTTTACATATAACAGCCACTGCAATTTTTAATAGTTTTTCCCTCACTAAGTTTGACAGTTTCTGTTGAATCTTCTTCAGCCATCGCACGCGTGTCATGCTGTTTCTACAAAAAATAAAACAAATTAGTTCTTAAATTTGTACAACTTCGACTAAGAGATATTTAAAAGCAGGAAGGATTTTGAATATACACAAAAACAGGACATTCATATTTTTAAGTAAATGTGTAGGTATTTTAATTCTTATATTAATTAAAGAAGTTATTTTTAATAAAAATAACTAATTAAAACTACAAGTTTTTTTAATGCAATTAATTTAATATGCTTTTTTTTTTACAAAAAAATCGAGAACAAAACCTGTGAAACATTCGTGCAATAAATTGAAATTGATTGTAAAATGAATAAAATTGAATTTTGCAGCGCTTGATACATTTAGGGACAGAAGTAGGATAAAAGAAGTGCATGAATGAATGTTTTTACTGCTGGGAATCTAATTCATAACTTTCGCTATGCTAACGGTTTCAAACCCCTGAGCATCGAGTAAATGATCTGGTGGATTTCATTTTCCTAAACAATATCTCCTTCTTCAAGAAGAACATGAAGTGGACGTAAAGACCGTGAAGCTATTCCAAGTCAACATATCCTTGGTGAAATGAGAATCTCCAATAAGTGCAGATTATTCGGAATGACTGATGAATCAATACAGGGATGTACGTGTTTACTCGGAGTATTTATCCAGGCATTATAATTTTACGCGCAAGGCGCTTCAGGCTCTAGCAGTGCATACGGCAAGTAGAAAAAAAGATCCTTTCTTACTATAAATACCGCCCCAAAGTGGTCACTGAAGGGACGGGAAAAGTGACATAAATACATTAGCATACCTTAAGTTCTGTTGCCAATAATAGAAAAGCTTCATCTATGTTTGTGTTCTCCTTTGCAGACACTTCCATTGAAAATATTATTTCAGGTATACATTCACATACAGCAGCTACTTCCGACACTTCTACTTCTCTAAGGGATTCCAAGTCACACTTATTACCTGAAAAAAAGGTAAAACAAAAGTTAAAAGCAAACTGGCACTTTTGCACAATAAACTAGGATCCCCATGGTAACCGGGCCTGCTATGATCACAGAATATTGAGAAAAATAAGTATTATCCAATATAATATCAAGTAATGACAACGCAACACCTGTAGCATTAGTATTTGTTGTTTGCCCTAACCAAATATTTCTAAACCTAAGAGAATAAATATTTCCTAAAATTAATATTGTCTACATTCAAATGAGGCGTGATTGTTGTAGTTTTCTCTGCATCTATCTCCCTGTAAGTTTGGTGTCCATGAAACGAATATACATATATATATAACGTTGAAGAAAGTCAGATTAACTGTCCAATCAATGAAAGACCTTCTAATTGTTTAAAGTTGAAACATGGAATGTAATAAATTGTTTTTAGGGCAGGTAATTGAAAGATCAAAGGTTGTTAATTGCGGTAACCTGAAGAAACATATAGCATGAGTGTTAAGATATGCAGCACATCTATATCTATATAAAAACTTCAGTGAGGGGTTCATGAAGAACTGTAACCATTTTGTATATTTATATGTAATAATCTTTCTATTACAATTACGATTATTATTAAATGTCACTCTCCATTGAATTTCTTTTCCCCTCTAGTTTCTGTCTGATTGCGATGAGCCTTTGACAGGCTCAACCGTAGACTACAGTTTTACCACAAACTCCTGGCTCTGCATAGGTTTAATGGACCAATCAAATGAGGAGGGTAACACTAAAATTAAAACTAAATTATTAAAAATACACAGTGAGTCTTAGACTAGTGGATCAGCATTTTGACTGGCATTGATCGCCATTCGATGATTTTGGAGCCTGTACCTGTTATAGAAAAATAATTAATACTACCCTTAAATCTTACCTCATAAAAAATGATTCACTTCATGATCATTGTAACTGTGCCATTTACAATATGTATATATTTTTAACATCCATAAATAAAGCATTATTCTTTTGGAAGATGGATAGGAAGAAACACAAAATAAGTGATTCTTTTTAATATACGCCCGAAAGATTCCACATGGAGAATTACTGCACCTATGTCGGCAAGAGAGGGAGACAGGTAGCTTCGAGTATGCTGATCTGGATAAAGAAATGCAATACCGAGTAAAATAAGTTCGAAACAGCCACGGTAGATCTATATATGGATGGCTACTTTTAAGTGCATACATATTCTTATAATATGTCCTCTTAGCGAGTTATTACAAAAAGAACTTTACGAGATTTCATAATTTTCCTATTGTTAGTATAAATTCCACAAAATATGGATGTTCTTAACAATTCATTAAATAATAAAATGTAAATGAATCATACAGTTCATGAATATATGTACTTACCTACAATTTATTGAACTTTAACAACATGTTATAAATCACATGTTTTACAATAAGTTTTGAAGTGGTGTTGATCTGTGATTGAAGTGAACAAGATCTATCGATTGCTGTTTATCGTTCAGTAGCGGTGAAAGGTTGGAAGTTTGAGCTAGATTATGAATATGCACTTCATATTGTGATTTACGGTTGATAAGGAAGAACATGAAATTCAGTTTATTTAGGTATCTATTTCAATTTTGTTACAGTATAATTATTATGTAAAATGTTCTCTTACTTTTGTTTTGTATTCATTATTGTTTAAATAAAATTTCAGTCACTGGACTGGAACCGTTGAAGTTTCTTCCTAAAATCACTTTTAACATCACAACAAAGAAAATTAAAATTTTGGCTCAGGTATCTTCGCCCTGAAAGGTTTCGCTTTATGATTCATCAATCCAATTCCTGCCTCATCTGCAAATGTCCAAGTGCTCCCATACTTCAATAAGGTTTACAGGATGGCACTATTTACGGTTTCATTGCATGTGTAGGCTCTGAGAAAAAATGCTAATTCTTTAAGTATGCAACATCCTGTATAAGAGATAATATGTAAGTACTAAAAAATAAAGTTCCTAGGGGAAAGTGGATTATCCACATTTTTCATGGCGTGATCACGGTCCACGCTCTAAAAACAAACAACTCTAACCATACCATACCATACCATGTGATTAGCAATCAGAACGCCATCTATATCTGTTGTGACTCGCTTATAGTTATACAGGCTATCATTGTCGTTATAAGTGTGATGGTTACTAGTGGTGCGATTAAATGTCGTTAAATGGAGCGATTACTAGTGGTGGTTGGTTCTGCAGAGCTGGAAAGCATGACCACAAACAAAAAAAAGCAGCCTATCACGGAAAGTCTCTGGAGCGATTACTACTTGGCAGTTGCCATACTAAATCAAATACCAGCAGTTATCAACAGCGTGTCACAACAACTACCTATTCAAGTCATCAAGGATCAGACTTGTTTTTTGGAAGAGGATCTCAATCATGACTAAGTAATAAATATATGCATTATTAAAAGTATACAAATATCTGTCCACTAAAAAACTTATAAACAAATACAGTTAATGACAGTCATATTCATACAGTAGTCATAAAGTACATATGTGCATAATGTATACGTACATGTACTTTTATTTTACCCATTTTATATGAAATATATTGGGCACAATTAGCTGCTTGCTACAAAACAGTAACATTTGCTTTATCTAAAGGAATTTATTAGAATAATATAAATACCAAAAACAAAGTAGCAAACTGATGCGACCTTCGTATTTATACACACTACATATGCTCATTCATTCTCTAATAATTGTTTACTATTTCATCTCTAAAGATATTCATTGGTCAAATTACATTCAGTTTAATGTTTTCTATCATTTTTGGTGGGTCTAATTTAAATTTAAAAGTGAAAATGGGAAGAAGTAAAGACACGAGTAGTGAAATTCGTAAAATCATAATTGAAAATTGGAAAAGAGGAAAAGTTAGCGTGAAATTGGAAAATTAATAAATAGAAGCCATGCTACGGTACAAAGTATCATTAACCGTACAGAAATGAAAATAAGGCAAGAAATTTAAATAGAAGGTTGCTCAGTGATTATGATGAACGTAAAAAACGAATTTCTTTTGAGGGCTCTACGAACAGTCACTGGATTAATATTCCTACCCAACCTAAAACTCATCTCCACAGCTAAGCTTGGGGCACTTATTTTAGGATTTTCTTTCACTTTTCTTACTAGGAATCGTTCATCATAATCACTGAGCAACCTTTTATTTAAATTTCTTGCCTTATTTTCAATTCTGTTTTCATTTCTGTACCGGTTAATAATCCTTTGTACTGTAGCATGGCTTCTATTTATTAATTTTCCATTTTCACGCAAACTTTTTCCTCTTTTCCAATTTTCAATTATGATTTTACGAATTTCACTACTCGTGTCTTTACCTCTTCCCATTTTCACCTTTAAATTTAAATTAGACCCACCAAAAATGATAGAAAACATTAAACTGAATGTAATTTGACCAATGAATATCTTTAGAGATGAAATAGTAAACAATTATTAGAGAATGAATGAGCATATGTAATGTGTATAAATACGAAGGTTGCATCAGTTTGCTACTTTGTTTTTGATATTTATATTATTCTAATAAATTCCTTTAGATAAAGCAAATGTTACTGTTTTGTAGCAAGCAGCTAATTATGCCCAATTTATTTCATATAAAATGGGTAAAAAAAAAGTACATTTACGTATACATTATGCACATATGTACTTATGACTACTGTACGAATATGACTTTCATTAACTGTATATAAAAAAATTTAATATTATAAAAAAAAAAAATATGATATTTACCAATGAGTATTAGGAGCACATTAGAGGCTGTATAACGTCGAACTTCTTCAATCCATCTCTGGAGATTCATAAATGATGATCTTTTGGTAATATCATAGACTAAAAATATTAAAAGAAGTTCGTTATAAAATATTAAGTATCAAGAAAATTTAATCACTTAAAAACATATTATTTTAATACACAAGACTCCGAATATTTCATACTTGGAGAATTAACTGTACACTAATTCCACCTATTAGCCTTTGCGACATTTTTGGTTGTGTCTTATCAAATTATTAGCCTTACCAATTATGACTCCATTTGCAGATCTATAATAACTCTGCGTTATGGTTCTAAACCTTTCTTGACCCGCAGTATCCCATATTTGAAGCTAGAAACAAACAACAATATAAAAATAAAACGAGCTAAGAATTGAGTAGCTTTGTTTTGTTCTCTTGCTGGAGGAAAGCTGTTCTGAAATGTTTTTCAAGAACATCCTAGTGCAACTTAGATATCTATGTAGTCGATTAATTTCATATGCCTATAAATAGAAGAAAAATTACTAACTTTAATCTTCTTATTGTCAATTATCAATGATTTCATTGAAAAGTCTACTCCAATCGTGTTTCCATGTCTTTCAACAAAATTTCCAGTTTTGAAACGTTGAACAACTGATGTTTTACCAGCCCCACAATCTCCTATTAAGACTATCTTAAAGAGAAAATCAAAATTATCATCGTTCGAATCCTTACGTATACCTCCCGACATTTTGAAAACATAAACGAACAAGTGTACATTTAACAACCACTTGTGAAAATCAAAACATAAACATCTTAACAAAGAGAGATAATGTAACCTCTGGTGCACGAAATCTTCTGAACCTTATTAACTACAGGCAACACCAACATAAATATCTTTAAATGTGTTTAGCTATATAGAAGTTTAAAAAGTTAAAAGAAACTTCATTTTGTTCTGAAAACGCAGAACGGAATAAATTTCCTCACTTCCCTAATAACTTGAAAAAAGGGAATTTTTGGGAGGGAAGGTTATATAAGTTCAGGTACAAATTAGTCTCAACAGTTTTGATCTCTGCCCTTCGGTCCTGATTAAGTACTAAGTTTATGTTGAATAGTTCTAAATGTTGGAAAAATCCCACTAATTGGCAAGCCCTTTTAAGATGTTTTATCCTGACTTTTCTTATGTTTGGAATCAGCACTTTTTAAATATTTGTAACTATCAGTGGATGTGGGTGATTTTATAAAGGTTTAGCCACGATTTTGTTTTTTAGTTTTCATTTTTAAATATAATAGAAGGAATGTCTTCTGAAAAAAATCATATTTCCCCGCAACCAATGGTTAAAATTGGCCATTACAGCCTTGGACAAACTTTAGGAGTTGGTACATTTGGTAAAGTTAAAAGTAAGTAGATTATTAGATATTTCTTCCCAAAGAATTACAGTTTATCATGTTTACTTGTATAATACAAACGTTTATTATTTTTTTATTTTGTTTACTTGTAGTTGGTGAACATCAGTTAACAAAACATAAAGTAGCTGTGAAGATATTAAATCGGCAGAAAATTAAAAGTTTAGATGTTGTTAGTAAAATAAGACGTGAAATCCAAAATCTTAAACTTTTTCGCCATCCACATATTATTAAATTGTAAGAATGCTTTTATTTCTTCACATACCACCAATAGTGGTAGATAGTAATTTACAGTGGTACAACCAAGATTTTTTGGTATTTCTTTTTTTGAAATAACAATTAATTCTGCATAAGCGGGCTGGTTTTGTGGTTCTTTGTCCATTTTTATTTTATATATTAAGAAAATATTATGAGAACCTCAATTAAATTTCAGGTACCAGGTTATTAGCACCCCAACAGATATATTTATGATAATGGAATATGTTTCTGGTGGAGAATTATTTGACTACATTGTTAAACATGGCAAAGTAAGTTCATTTAGTTTGCACATTTTATCATTTATTTCCATTTGTAATTGTGTACTTTTCGATTCGCTTTAAATATTTTTGACGGTAATTCGTGGATTATTTATGGTTTTTTGTTATAATTACAGCTGAAAGAGTATGAAGCGAGGCGCTTTTTTCAGCAGATCATATCCGGAGTTGATTACTGTCACCGTCATATGATTGTTCATCGTGACTTGAAGCCTGAAAATCTTCTACTAGATCACAATCTTCATGTGAAAATAGCTGATTTTGGTAATTCAGTACACAGATGCAGAGTGATTGGTAGATTAATGCTGGAAAAACTTTTGGCTGATTTTACTACTAATTTGCAACAATATAATACATATATACCACATACATAATCCATCCTCTTCTACCGCTTTTGCAGTGTAGAGGCCTTGCAGAGCTTCTTCCACTCTCTCCGATCCTCATCAAGCTCTCTCCTCCTTCTCCAGTCTATCTCTCTAACCCTAAAACCCTCTCTTAACATTCTCCTCCCAGATTCATCTTGGACGACCCCGACGTCTATTCCCTTCCACTCTTGCTTCATATACTCGCTTGGCCACTCTATCATTGGCCATCCTGGTAACATGCCCAAACCATCGTAACTGGCTCCAATGTGGTCCACTGCAGGTTCCACACCCAGATTCTTTCGGATGGAGGCATTTCTAAATTTGTCCCTCCTTGTCTTCTTACCCAGCACATCGCATCTCCATCGCTTGGATCTGGATTTTTAGCCTTGTCGTTAGATTCGCTGGAGTAAATTAAAATTGGTAGGGACACTGTCTTGAAGAAATCTCTCTCTTTCCTAGGAAACTATTTTTAACTGCATTAATGAATCTCCCTGTAGCTCCAATTCTTTCACATTATTTCCTCTTCCATTTTCATTTAAATGAGCTCCCAGGTATTTAAAATTTTTTATCCGTTCCATAGCTGTTCCTTTAACTTGTATTTGTACTGTATCCCATGCCCCGCCGATCACCATTACTTTCGATTTTTCCACATTTACTTTTAGTTTTTTCTTTTCCAGTCCTTCAGGCAGGGTGTTAATGTTGGCCTAAGACTTCTTTCACTATCTGCTGCCACAAGTACATCGTCCGCATAAGCAAGAACACTTATTGCTACTCTCTGCAGGTTCCTAAACCCTATATGTAGCCCTCTAATCCTCTTTAAAATTTCATTTTAAATTTTTAAAATTTTAAAATTTCATCTTTAAAATTTCATCCATCACCAAAATGAATAGTAAGGAACTCAGGTTGCTTCCCTGCTTTAGGCCCTGGGTGGTGATAAATTCCTCAGCAATATAAGCTACACTTATCGCCAATTTTCAACCTTTCGGGTTATATATATATCATGTTATTATATGTATAATATGTGAGGGCTACTATAAAACTCAAAAAGTAGTTTGGCATCATTTTCTAAAAAGGTAAATTTTGTATAAGTTTAAGTGGCATAAGTTTTTAGCTAAATTTTGTAAAAGTTAAGGCATTTTTCATTTATAAAAGTTGGATTTAAGTTTAATTACAACCGCCCAAACTTAAGTCAAATCGCTGATTCGGAATTTAAGGAGATGTTTCGAGTTTGACTTTATCAAATTATCAAATAATGAAAAGTTCATTGTTAAATACCACATTCTATCGTTTTCAAAGCGGAGAGAATTTTACAGTTTGTAAAAACTGAGTCTGTTAGAGATGACGTGGTGGGAGAGAGGGAAATAGACAAACAACAATTTTTAATGGTCTTTTTAGTCTTTTACTCCTGCATAAAAAGTAATGATTTGGTATTTATATAAGAGAGATTATAAAGGTAATTTGATCTGAAACCCAGTCAAACATTTTTCATTCTTAGAGGACTTAAAACTTATATTCCGGTGGAAATTTCACACGATTGCGTACTTCCTTCTACAGCATTAAGAGAAAGTAATCATAAAACATTCAAAATTCTTATTTTTGGTTACACATGTCAGGGCGGCTATTACTTATATCCAACTGACAAGAATGAAAAGACTCGATCTTTTAAAAAATTTAGCGCACTTTCCGAAATTAATGTAAAAATATTTCTCAAGGTGGAGTGAAAAATTTGACTTATCTGAAAAATAATCTCTTAAAAATGCCATAATTCCGACACGGATGTAAATGCGATAAAAGTATTTGTGGTTTATTTTGTGGCAAGTGAAATAATACGATCACGCAATTTTTTCCCTAAATTACTTATCAATCGCTCTTTGTAGAACAAAACTAAAAAAAAAACAAAAAAAAAAACATTTTTTTAAACTGACTCTTACTGTTTTGCTAGAAAGAATGTTAAAAATATAACAATATTCTTTTGTTTTGAATATTTAAGGGCTATCAAATATGATGATGGATGGAGAATTTCTGAGAACAAGCTGTGGCTCACCTAATTATGCTGCACCGGAAGTTATTTCTGGAAAACTATATGCAGGACCAGAAGTTGATATATGGTCTTGTGGAGTTATTCTTTATGCTCTTCTTTGTGGGACACTACCATTCGATGATGAGCATGTGCCTACTCTCTTCAGAAAAATAAAATGTAAATTTAAAATTTTTAATTTTTTGGTTTAAGACTCTCATTTAGAAGTTAATTAACATATTTAGTTAGTTAATTTCACTATGTGCTGTTAAGAAAGATTTGGTGAAACCAATAAAAGAGGTGTTTTCGGATTGGAAGGTACAGAAATGAGGGACAAGTACACGATTGTCAAAGAATGGAAATAAACTGATAAATTTTAATTAATGAAAACTGTTTCTCTTTACACTTTTCAAAATAAACAGTTTCCAGTATTCGACTTCTCCGTGAAAAGCGCTAGCACTTATATTATTCTATAAAAGTCTTCTTTTCTTTTTTTTTATTACCAATCTTTTAAGACCTAAGAAGAATTTTTTAGTATCAATAGAGAAACAAACAATAGACAGCAAGATATTTTGCAAATCGAGCTTTTACCATAAATTAACAAATATGAATTAATGTAAATGTATAGGATGTCGCAACGTGAATGGTAATACCCTTGTCTTAAGGTAATTTTCAAAATGTTTTATTTTATCTCCCTTAATTTTATCAAAAAATTTCATATATGTAGCTAACTTTTTGATGCTTGAAATTGCCGATCTAGGAGTTAACTTTCTTATTTCAAATGGTTTTATACTTCTTTTTTTCGTGACAGCCAAATTCAAAATGATTGGACATTACCGATGGATTTATCCATTCACTATGGTTTAGTGAAATGAAGGAGGAATTAGAATATTTAAACCATAAAAATCATCTTTTTCATCACAGAAGCTATTCAAATTGATTCCAATTATTTTTTATACGCGCCGTGGCTCTCAAAATCCTAAACAAACATAGTATTCCAAACAAATGGATATTGGCACATGTGCATCTGCGGGTTGATAAGTGTTACAAGATACACAAGTGGATTGTTTTTATTATGTTTGGTGTGGCTAAGGAAATCCTGTAGCCTTAATTTTTATGAAAGTACTTTGACCGGGAAATTCATTGTCTTTATAATATTCAAAACACATCACCAGTTATGCTAGAAAATGTTGATACTACATGTTTGTACATTTGGGTAGACGTTCTGCCTACAAATCGTGAAATATAATGCAATACCATTAAATCGCACGCTAAAACGTCAGGTCCGGTATTCGAGGTCCTTTTTTTTTCTACTTGGTCTGTGGTTTCATTAGATTTAAGGGCGATGGATTTTTTTCCTTTGGGGTTCTCTTAGACATCGTCACAACTCCAATAACTTATGTTGCACCACTTCAGGATAGAGTTATAGAGACCTGTATGGATCTGACTTCCATTGCTGCTGCGGTAGAAAATTAATGGATTTTGAGAGCGATGGCATAAACAACAGTGAGCGTCAAACTGTAATAAAAAGGTAATATTTGTGGAAATATACTAATTTTCATTATATCAAATGATTGAACTAACCATAATATTGATCCAATTATTATTTCCTCTTTTAATTTTCAAATTAAATTAAATAATTCTCTAACAGCAGTTAGAGGAAGTAAAAAAAAAGTTTTTTTTTTTTTTTTAAATAATAAAGATGTTCCAAGATCTGCAATTTCGGAGCACTTGAAGAAAATGTTTTTACATATTTGAAATGTTGAAATAAAATTAAAGGGGTTTAAGACCTGTTAAATGAAAAGATAACATTTTCAGTATGAGTATTTTGTATTAACTCATATTTTTTTCTCTTTTTTTTCAGCTGGTATATTTCCAATTCCTGACCACTTGAATAAATCAGTTGTAACATTACTGTGCCTTATGCTACAAATAGATCCAATGAAAAGAGCAACGATAGAAGATATAAAGTATGTAATACTTTTTATCAATTTCAATTTTTTGGTTTGAATTATTTTAATAATTGGGAAAATGGAATTAGTTCTTTTGTAATTGTAGTATGCAGACGACTAGGTACATGCAAAAACCAAAACAAATCTGACTTCGGGTAGGGTGTAATATAGAAAAGTACTATTATCATATAAAACAAATAGGTTTATACCAAACCATGGATGAAGTTCTCAACCCGATGACTCTTGATTTCCAAGTCTTTCATTGACGATGGCTCTGGAAGCCTGAAAGTCTATGTACATTACACAATACAGATACGCAAGGCAATCACAAACTGACTGTCGATGGCGTTGTATTGGCTTCAGTCACTTGTACATTATTTATTTAAATCAAATTTTCCATATCTTAATTTTTCCTTTTGCAGAAAACATGAATGGTTTCAGAAGGATTTACCTGCATATCTATTTCCATCGCCTGTTGAACAAGATTCCTCAGTGATTGACACTGACGCAGTTCATGAAGTTTGCGAGGTAAAGTACTTTATTGTAGATTCTATTTTCATAATTCTTGAGCTTATTATAAATATAAATGCAATGTTAAAAAAGTTCTCTACTAATGGGTAGAAAAGGTAAAGTTAAATTTGATAAAAAAAAACATACATCATTTAAAAATAGCTTAATAATTTTTCTAATAATGGTCTCCCCACGGCTTTGGTTCCTGAGAGTTTTGAACAATGCTACAAATTAGAAAATTAATATCTTCTGCAAAAGCGTCATAATGTGATAATTATTAAACTTTAAGTAATGAGAGAAGTTTTCATTTTTGATTACTAAAGAAAGAAGTAAGATATGAATTTGTAAAGTACGTACTTTACTCACTAGTGAATAAACATTTTTTTAAAACTCTTATATTATATGTAAACATCTAGCGAATACAGCTTCTGACTTATCTGAAAAAATTTAATGTGAAACAAACGACTTTCTTCTATGCATTGTTTACATAGTAGTAATTATAAAGCATACAAAGTATATCAAATTTAAAGAAAATTGTAGGAGTCGCGATTTTTATAAATTGTTAATAATTAAAAGTATATAAACTCAATAAAAAAATAGTTAATTGTAAAATCGCGTTTAAATAACTCAAAAGCGAAAAATTCAGGGAGCTTAAATTTTATATTCAGTTTAGATTTCACGAGCAGGGCTTTGGAGTTTGAGTCGGGAGAAATTTCTCGAGTCACAGTTAGGTTCTGCTATCCGACTACAATTTCTTTTTTTTTATGGAAAATTATTTTTATAATACCTTCATAAATAATAGCATCAAGACCTTTCTAATTGACACATTTCGTCTTAATAAGGCAGTCGCATTCGCTGAAAGCTTGGGTCTAGATTGGAAAGTTGAATTTCTAGGCTACAATGGTATATTATGAAGTACAATAATATCTACTCAATTATTTTTCCCTTAAGTGCTATTACCAGCGCTTGCAGAGAGGTTTACCATCAGGAGGGTTTTCCCAACTTTACACTTAGTAATGTATAGGAATGGACTTCGGAAATTTTTTCCGGAGGGGGATTAACATTTTGAAGAAAGATCAATTTTTGTGAATGGGGGGAATTATGTGAAATAAATGACTGAATAATTGTTCAAATAGTAATACTTTGTGTAAGCCTAGGTTAAAATGGCAACTACCTGGAAATCAGTGCCCATGTAACGGTTTTATTGATGAAGAAAATATTCCTAAGTCTAATTTTATGTTTTTCCCAAATTTTTGGGGTAATCCCCCTGATACTAATGCTGCAACCGCCACTGGTTATGAACCAAAAAATGATTTACTACATAAAGTAACCATATAACCGCAGACTCAGTGGATCAGCTTGTTTACTTAGAGCCTGTACATGGAATTGAAACAAATAAATTTGATGTAATACATTCACACAGCTTTCTTTTAATGTAGTTCTCATAATTTTCATCAAAGTCGGATTTGTTGCAATACAGTTAGTTACAGTATTATGGAATGTATTATATATTTGTTTTTTGTCACATTTAATATTACTTTTTTTAGAAATTTGGAGTTAAAGAATGTGAAGTTCACAATGCTTTGCTTTCGGGTGACCCACACGATCAGCTTGGTATTGCTTATCATTTGATCATAGATAACAAACGCATAGCAGATGAGGCAGCGAAAGCGGAACTAAAAGACTTTTATGTGGCCAGTAGTCCGCCTCCTGTTTCATTCAGTCCTAATGATCTGTCACCAAGCCCAGTGAGACCACATCCGGAAAGAATTGCTCGTTAGTTGATTTTTTTTTTTTTTTTTAATTTACCAATAAACTTATTTTTCAGTTTGCTCCTAAATAAAAAATTTTGTAGCGGCATTGCGAGATAGGGCTATAAGCTCTTTGAATAAAGAAGGCACATCTGAGACTGGGAAAGCTACAGGAACGCCAATCAAGAGAGCAAAGTGGCATCTTGGTAAGTTGGCATCTCCAACTTAAGAAATCTGCATAGAGTAATTTAAATAGATTAACGTTTAAGAATTTGCATACTTTTTTTGTCAAAGTTATTATTTATTCTAGATAAGCAAGTGTTCGTTCCATTAATTTTTAAAGTTAATATTTTGAAACTGGTATTAAAATGAGATTGTTCGTTTTGTATTAGGTATAAGATCTCAAAGCAAACCCTGTGACATTATGAATGAAGTTTATCGAGCCATGAAAATCTTGAACTTTGTAAGTATAATTTATTTAATAAGAAAATAATGTTACTAATAAGAAAATACTCATAATGGTTCGTTCGTTCATTTTGTAGCTTAGAAATATTTTCATTTCAGGAATGGCGAGTTATAAATCCCTATCATGTGAGAGTTAGGCGTAAGAAAGTTAATACAGAGAATAAATATATGAAAATGTCCCTTCAGTTATACCAAGTTGATCATAAGAGTTATTTATTAGATTTCAAGAGCTTGAGTAATGAGGAGGACCCTTTACCAATGGGTAAAATTCAATATTATGCTACAATGATTACTTTCTACTCATATTTAAAGGAAATAACTTCAGTAATTTACTTTTTAGATGGCGACATAATGTCTTATCAGCAGTCTACGGGACATCATACCATGGAGTTCTTTGAAATGTGTGCCTCCCTTATTACACAATTAGCCAGATAATTTATTCCTCAATGTATTCTATAATTTCCTTTAAAATCATACCTAGATTAAATATTGTCGGGGAAATATATTGATTTGTTGTGGTTGGTTCCACAGAGCTGGAAAGCATCAGAGATATTTTGAGCCAAATGATTGAAAATATATATTTAAAGAAATAAATCTGTAAGTTATTTGTAAAAGCAACATTTGCCTATAAGCTAATAAAAGTAAAATATAATAGTTTGTAGTTATTTAACAAAATCCTGTTCATTTCGTCCCAAATACTGATGTTCTAAAAGGCAAAAATATTCCATTTTGATGCAAGTAAAGAGAGTTTAGTAATATTTATTTTCATAAAAATCCATATTCACAGGGTATGTAATAAAAACAGTTGAAACCTGGTGGTTTCTTCTGGATATTCTAGCTTAATAAAAGATAGATTTTTTCAGAAAAGCAACACAAATTGAGAATTTACTTTTAATTAACAAACATTCAAATTTCTGAGAGAACAGCTCGAAGGAGAGTGAATGAGCAAGTTTTGATGGTTTTTCGATCCACAAGAGGGCCGGCTAGAACAAACCAGAGGGAGCACCGAATTTACCGCCTTGAGTTTTCTCAGCAATACATCAGTTGATCTATCGAGCATTGGGAAGTGTATTGTTTACTGACGAGTCCCGATTTGCCTTAAGGGCTCCAGACGGCCGTGAACGAGTGTGGAGGAGAAGAGTTGAGAGATTTGCACAATGCAACTTTGTTCTCACTGATGGTTTGGGCAGGTATCAGTTTACAATGACGTACGGAGTTAGTGATCGTTCGAGGAGGTTCAACGACTGCTGCTCGGCATTTGGCGGATATTGGTCCCTATCATGCTGGCGATAGCTGAGGAGTTTGTGCTAAAGCACGATATCGCTTGTTCACATACAGCCTACATAGAGCAGGCCTTTCTTAATAACCATAATACTGGCTTGCCCGTTCCTCTGTCTTAAATCCCATAGAACTGTGCGATATGCTTGCAAGACGGATAAGAGATCGCAGAGTCCTTCCTAGGACGCTTCAGGAGCTAGAAAGGGCACTTCAAGACGAATGGACTCTAATCTCTCTAAACCAAATTTCTCGCTTGATTCAGAGCATGCCGAGATGCCTAGAAGAGTAGGTAGTACTCTGTATTAGCACCATCCCACAAAAAAATAATGTATAATTAAAAAAAAAAGTAAATTCTGCTATCCGACTACAATTTCTTTTTTTTTTATGGAAAAGTATTTTTATTATACCTTCATAAATAATAGCATCAAGACCTTTCTAAATGACGCATTTCGTCCTAACAAGGCAGTCGTATTCGCTGAAAGCTTGTGTCTAGACTGGAAAGTTGAATTTCTAGGCTACAATGGTATATATGAAGTACAATAATATTTACAAAATTATTTTTCCCTTAATTCTGGGCAGTCTGGAGGATGACTGTTGGTTTTGTTACAGAACGGGACATTTGTTACAGGTCGAGTGGACATCTTACGTAAGATATACTGTCTACAGGAGGAGTAGTGGAGTGTGTAAGTGGTAAGTAGTCGACAGGGCGTCGACTGTTTGAGAAGAAGAAATGTTATGTACCTTCTTCTTGAAATAAATGATATATGTGTTGCCCAGAAGTTGCATTTTTATTACGAGGGAGATGAGAGTTGAATTCCCATTGCTCCACAAACATAATACGTTTATTGAAATAGCACGTTAGAGGAAAACTTAAGTTGAAAAATGTTTCAAATAAAAGTTTTAGCTCTTTTTATCATTAGTTGATATAGCAAGTTTAAAGAAAATCATTAAACCGTTTTTCGAGAAAATCGCAAACAAGTGACTATGTTTACTGGAAATCGCCTTCAGTAATGTGGTACTTCTGGTAGAAAGGTTTATTGGTCAAATTTATTGTCCAAGCCCATGGTAGCATCTAAATAGTATCTAGATGTTTTGATCACACACACATAGGTTTCACCTGGCTCTAGCATCCTATTGTCCTTGTAGTAGTCAGGACACTATTATCCAGGACGTACATCATATTATATTTAACTGTCCATTACTGGAGAGAAGTAGAGCCCAATTAGTCCGGCACATTACGCTACAAGGGGAAAGTGGCCAAGGGGAAGCAAATTTATCCAAGAAAATAACAGATTTTCTAAATAACATTATTTACTAAATAATGTTTTAATAAATTTGTAAATAACATTAATTTAGTAAAATTAAGTAATTTATAAACTTTTCATCTTATCCGCATATTGTCATTGTTAATATCTTCATATTGTTGGTCAAATCATTATTCACATGTTATTACTGTTTTTAGTTTAAATTGCATTCTCTTCTTCGTATGGAGCCCAATCGGATTGCCCTTGCTGCATATAAAACTAAAGTGGATGGCAAGTGAGGGAGAGGTCGGCCTAGATTAAAGTGGGAGGACGAGGTGAAGGATGCCTTCCAAAAAAGAGGGTTAGAATGGAGAAAAAGATATGAACTGGTCCATGACCGGCAATGCTGGAAGAGGCTATGTAGACTTCCTCCTCACACTGCTTAGGCGGTAGAAGAAGAGTGATTATGATGATGATGATTGCATTCATTATTTGTCATCTGAAATTATTTAATTTTCTTTTATTATTTTGTTAATCTATGAATATATTTATTTAGGTTACAGTTTATACTAATGTACTTTATTACTTGTAGAACCGAAGGTGTGGTGCATGTAGAAAATAAACTCCCCAATGGTAGGGTAACTACCAAAGGAGAACAATAAAAAAAAAAACACACACAGGCCAATTTCTAAAAACCACTATTTCTGACTCAGGAGACCTCAAAACATGTGCTAATGTTTCTAATCAAATTATTAGAAAGATTAATAAAATCATTGGATCTGTTTCAAGAAAAATCGCCAAAAAACTAAAAGAGAACAAAAAATATTCATTTTTTTCTAAGAACTTCAAAATTGCGAATCTTGGAGCTAACTTTCTTATTTCAAATGCAACATTGTATTTGTTTTACTAAATTTGGAAAATGGATTTTTTTTTTTTTGAAGAGGACAAACCAAATGCAGAATAACTTTATATTGTTAGTACATATTAAATATCTATTCTTTTTATTTTATTTCTGTGTTATATATATATATATGTTCTCGATTATTTTTATATTTGGCAATGTATTACTAGTAACTGTATTGTTAGTTATTGTAACTGGACTTTTACCCGTTTGAAATAAATAAAATAAATAAATGGATTAATTTAGAAATGATAACTTCATTTTAGTTTTGTGGAAAAAAACTTCTATCGTACTAGTTGTCAGAATGACGCCTGTTATTGTTTGTGCAACCTTTGCTCTCGAGATCCATTTTTTTTTCTGGAGCATCAGCAGTGGCAACCGCATCAATGTGCTACGGGTATCTAAATTTGTATATTGAAGTAGTGTAGCAGATATTATCGTAGATAAAGTCATTCTTCTAAACATGGAATATATTTTTTTCTTTTTCTGTGTGTATTATTATTAGTATTATTATAATCGGTGCCTGAAGGCGCGGGACCTAAGTCTATATGGCTCATCCCCAAATATATATATATAGCTCCTAAGAAGCCTCCCCCATCAATCTACCGGTCTGACTACTATATCTTAAGATAACTTTAATTTCAAACTCCCCCAAGCATTTCCTTGATGGTATTGCCCTTCCAAATATGCGGAATTAGTGAAACAGGGAGACGACCTAGGCAGTGGTAAACCGTTCCCTGACTCGCTCGTCACGATTTTTACACTAAGGACTAGAAAGGCGTGAGGAAATTAAGGAGGCAGAGGCAACACGGCCTAGTTGAGAACAGTTATAGTAGTTTTTTTTTTTAAATAAAAGTAAAACTGTGTGTGCTTCTTTGTTGTTTTTTTAGAATATTTTCAGAATCGTGACAGTATTTAGAGTGGAATAGAAGTATTAGAGACAAAAAAGTTTCCTTTTAATAGTTTGAAGAAAATTTTAAATAGTATTTGTTTTTTATTTCTTATATATTTTTTGTTAGCAGTATTTCTTTCGTTTTGTTCAATATGAGTGAACTGGACTTGTGTAGATTTAAGGCGGGGAGAACGCAGATTAGAAGAGTTTTCATATTATATAAAATTCTTTATTTGAAATGATCAAAAAGGAAAATATATCATTTGAAGAATTTGAAGAGGTATTTTTAAAGGCAGAAGATAAAGCACTAAGATTATTTAAGATTGATCAACTAGTAAGTGATTTTTTATTTTTAATAGTTGAGGATGAAAAAGAATTAGAGGAAGAATTTGATAAAACAGAAATTTATAGAGAAAAATGGTTGTGTTTGTAATTATAAAAATAAATTATTAAAGAAAGACCAAGTTAGTAAATGTCCTTCAATTAAATCTGACCATATACCAGGCACTAGTAGGAAACAAATTACATTGTAGATTGCCCAAATTTGAACTACCCAAATTGGCAGATAAAAAATTGGATTGCCTTTTGGGCACAGTATAAGAAAATACATGAAGATAGTTCTTTAGATGAAGAGAGTGCTACAAAATTTATTGAATGGATAAACGACGTTCAAGTAATAAGAAGCATAGAACTTCCTCGATGAGTTTTAGGAGTTTCTCGCCAAGAAACTTCCTTAACGCTACACACTTTTTGTGATGCAAGTCAAATTCCTTATGCAGCAGTAGTTTATTTGCGAGTAGCTACTGAGGGTGGAATTTGTCTGCGACTATTGGCAGCAAGAACAAGAGTGTCACCTATTAAGAGGGTGACCATTCCTCGTTTGGAATTTCTGGCTGCCACAATAGCAGGTTAAATTACAATGTGAAACAGCAATTTAAAGATATACGTTCCTAATGTTGGAGTGATTCAATGACTGTCCTTTCTTGGATTAAGTGTGAAGAAGTATGGGGTGTCTTCGTAAGTAATCGTGTAAAAGAAATACACCAGCTAACAGACAAAGGAGATTGGAGACACGTACCGGAAGCTATGAATCCCGCTGATATGGCCAGTAGAAGATGTTCCCCGAAGTTTTTAGTAGCATCGGAATAGTGGGAGGGACCTACGTAGTTAAAACAGCGTCATGAGCAATGGCCTTCTGGTGAAGAAGTGGTCGATGAAGAGCAAGTTTATGCGGGGATAAAGAAAACAGCTACAACTAACATTAACATTATAAAGGATAGTTTGACAGAGATTTTCTGTAGACGTTTTAGCACTTATAAAAGAATAATAAAACTTGTGGCTTGGACAATCCGTTTTCTGGACAACTGTCGAAAAAAGGAGAAGACTTTTGGATCTTTATCAGTTTCAGAACTTGATAATGCCGTGAAGACCCTGTTGTGGATGGTTCAGGAAGAAACTTTTCAAGGCGCAAATGATGTGCACTTAATGAAATTTTTGGATGAATTTAAGGATTTAAAATGAATTTAAGGATGCCGCCGGCCTGTTAAGAGTAAAAACAAAGATCTTGACGAGAAAAGATTGTGAAGCATTTAGAGAACCTATAATTCTGCCTTTTATCATAGGGTAGTTGACAGCCTAGTATGGCAAGAACATCTTCATTCCGGACATACAATTGCTGAAACTTTAGTAAGCCACTTACGAGAAAATTATTGGATAATACGGGCCCGTCATACGGTAAAGAAGGTAGTTAGCAAATATAAAGTTTGTAGACGTTATTCAGCGAAACATTTCGAAGTTGAGATTCCAGCGCTGCCAGAAGCAAGAGTTAGGGAGTCACGAGTCTTTGAAGTAGTCGGTACCGATATTGCTGGGTCATTGTATTTAAAGGATGGAACCAAGATTTGGATTTGAATATTTACATGTGCGGTCTACCGCGCTAAACATTTGGAAGCAGTTACAGGTTTATCCACGGTGGCGCTGATGATGGCCCTCCGTAGTTTGGTGGCTCGACGTGGCAGACCGACCATAATCTACAGTGATAATGGAACCAATTATAAAGGAATGAATGCAGCTCTTCAAAGACTTGATTAGAAGAAAATTGCTGCTGATGGCTCCGATCTTAAGATAGAGTGGAGATTTAACCCACCCACAGGTGCATGGTGGGGCGGATTCTGGGAAAGGATGATAGGTATATTAAAGAATATGTTGCGTGAGATTCTGGGAAAACTACTCTTACTTTGGAAGAAATACATGCTGTGTTATGTGAATGTGAGTCTTATATTAATTCAAGACCCCTCACATATGTTTCGGAAGATATAATGATCCCGAACCATTGACTCTGAAGATGTATCTACAAGAGACTGAAGAGACTGGAGATCCTGATTTTGACGCGGTGGATTGTAAGAGTCTAAACAAAAGGTTGAAGTATAGGATACGCATCAAGGAAGATTTACGAAGGAGGTTTCGTGCTGAATACCGAGGTCAACTTGTATTGGCACATAGAAACAATAAGAATACCAGGGAAGTTACGGTGGGAGAATTGGTTCTGGTTGGATCAGAATCAAAAAAGAGTCTTTAGCTGCTATAAAAAGGATTATTCCAGGGAAAGATGGAAAATGTCGAGTGGTGAAGCTAAAGACTGCTGAAGGCATTATTTGTCGACCTGTACAAAGAGTGAACCCGTTAAAGATGTCACCTGTTACACAAACTAATCAATCTGAGGAGGATGTGGCGAATAAGAAGATGTGTCAACTGATGCTGGTGAAGAGAAAATGAAGAAGAACCAGCAGAAAAGTTTAACAACTCGTAGTGGACGGAAGGTGCGTTTACCTCTCCGATTTCAGTAATTTAAGATGTTCGGGTTGAAAAGTGAGTACACTTCTCAAGGTGGGAGTATGTGAGGAAATTGAGGAGGCAGAGCAACACGGCCTAATTGAGAACAGTTGTAGTAGTTTTTTTGAGAATAAAAGTAAAAATGTGTGTTTAGCATCTTTGTTGTTTTTTTAGAATATTTTCAGAACCGTGATTGTATTTAGAGTGAAATAGAAGTATTAGAGACATTAAAGTTTCCTTTTCTTTTTATTTTATAGAGTTTGTCTTTTTGTGTATTTTTTGTTTTATTTCGATCCCACATTAAACACTGCGTATTTTGTGTAAATGATTGGCTACACAAGAGCTAACACAACTCTCAATTGAGAGAGATATTCCTACTCAGGGAGAGAAGATACTTCAAGTCCACCTGTGTTATACCTTTTATAATCTCAGCCTGAAGACAACCCTCCGTGCCTTTCCTTTGCTTATCAATTCCCTGTTCCTCCACTGTTTGAGTTAGTGACGGCTACTGCTGGCCTTGGGACCACAAAACGGTAGTGTATCAACTCGTCCGTCCTCTCATTGCCGTATACCCGCGTTTCCGGGTACCTAGAAGAACCCCGTAGCTCCTCTGGGCGAGGCCATTAAGTCCCCTCCTACATTCACCACTAGCTTAGAGCTCCAGCACGGCTTATTCAAAGCCTTTAGTGTAGCTTGGCTATCAAAAAATATTCTCACCTCTTTAAGTTCTCTCTGCTGCTCTTCCACCATACAGCAGCACTCAATGACATCGATGATCTCAGCCTAGAAAACAGTGGCCATACCCCCTAAAACCACGCTCCCGCTCCAGACAGACCAGGTTCCTTCTGCAAATAATCCTCCATTAGCCCTTTGAGGGTGTCTTCCCCCATATTGCTAATACTGATCTTATAAACTCGCTCGAACCCCCACTTCTTTCTCATATCATCAATTTTGGAGAGAAGAAACTGGTTCGCTTGTCTTAACCCTCAATATTAGTATGACTTCCTCTAAATATTCTTAATCTCTCTTCTTTACTTTCTTCCTTTGGATGATATTGCTTTTTCTTCTTTGCTGTCCGCAGACCACCTCATTACTTTATTACTATAGTGTAAAGTACTATTTATTTTTTACTACTATGTATTATTACTTGTAAAATAAAGTAAATTATTATATTAAAATTATTAATTTTGCACAAGAAACTAAACGTGTTATTTTTACTCGTTTTAATTTTTGAAATTTTATTTTTAATTAATTGAAAGATCTGGGTAACCGTTCCATTTTCTTGTAATCTTATTAAAAATAATATTTTAAATATTGGTCTTAAATTCAGCTACAGTATTGAATGGCTAAAATAAATGTGTAAATCTTTCTAAACTGAAAATGCATACTTTTATACTGTGCTGGTATGACATATTAAAGCAGAATAATTTTTTATGACCACTCTATTAGCCAACCACTTGATCGGGATTTGGGACCACCTTGAGCTATGACCTTTCTTTCATCAGAGATATTTTCCGTGATAGCCTGCTTCTTTTTGTGGTCATCGACCGGTTTCGGGCGTTCGCCTATCTTCAGGATGTTTTTGTCAAACAGTGTAATAATATAGACTTGTACAGAGCAAATACAGTTGATACACTCCTTGATACAGTTGATACCTGATGATGGACAAACGTCAGAAACCGGTCGATGACCATAAAAAGAAGCAAGCTATCACGGAAAATATCTCTGATGCTTTCCAGTTTTAGGAACCAACCACAACAACCTTTCTTTCAGGTTGTACTGCAAAAAGGCTGCGAAAACTTTGGGCTTTATGTTGAGACAAATGTATCTCAATTCATTAATAGTTCCAGAACGATGCTGGATGTTTAGAATTCATCCATTTAATATGATTAATATTAATTAATATACTTGTACATCACCGCATGTAAATATGTTTAATAATTTTGTAAGATAGGCTTTACCTGTATGTATTATAATAAATAAATAAATAAATTAGTCAGAAGCATTATTGAGTATGATTTTGTAATTTGGAAACCATATTGCATAAAGGATATTTCTAGACTTTCAATCCTTCTTCATTAAAGTCTTTAACGATACAGTTTTGCCTATTGCTACGGTGTAAATGAATGTGGGAGTATGTGAAATTATTCTTTAGGCATAAGATAGGTAGATTTAGGATATTTAGAATAGAGATAAAAATAAGGTAGATTAATTTTACAGAAATCAATTTTAGGTGTAAGTTAGCTACTAGAATAAGATTAGGTTTAGGAATAAGTTATAATAAGACAAACATTAAAATTGAAGGCAGTATCATAGAGAATTAGATTTAAGAACAAGAATAATTGGAGGCTGGTAGAAGATAGAAGAGAAAAAAAAGAAGTTGAGGGGAGGCGACCAAGAAGAGAGAGAGGTACAGAAGAAGAAAAAAGTAAGAGGCGAAGGTTACGGAGGGTAGCAGTAAGGAGGTTACTGATAAAGTAACGCTTGCGAAGGGTATACTCAAGTTAACAAAGAATCAGGCTTTGCAAAGGCGGATCGATCTCCTGTTTCCACGAAACTGAAGTTATTCCAGAGGAGTGAAGATATGGAAAGAAGCGAATCATTACTTTTTTTACAACGGGTAAGATTGTATGTGTCGTGCGTGGTATGTGGGGATAATATATTAAGTCAAATATGATTAACCAGACCTGGTGGGGAAACTAATTTACGAAAATAAAAGGAAAACTTTATTTCTTTTGATGCACACTTAGAATTTACTTGTACATAATTGTATGTAATTGTATTACTAGGTTAAATTGAGTAATCGGGTTTTAATCACTTATTTTTCTTTCTTTTTCTATGTTTTTTTAGTTGTATGTAAAAGAGATGTCATTTTTTTGTTCAATTATAGTATGTAACTTCTTACTTTTATGTTTTCATTTCTATTCCAGTATGATGAACGTGAAGGTAAACCTTCTGGAAATAGTTGAAAGGCAGAGTACGTTGATTTCGGCATGTGGAAAGGAATGACAGATGGCAGGCTACCAAAGTAAATTTTTGAATGGGAAGTAGAAGGAAAAGGGGAAGACCCAGGAGAAAATGGATGGACGAAATTCAAGAAAGTTTGGTAGATCATGGTTTGAGCGAAGAGCAAGCTTTAGATAGAACAGAATGGAAGAAGCTCATAGGGGATTTGTAGGTAGAGGAGACCCACTAAAAGTGGAACAATCCTAAAAAAAAGTTCTGTTCCTCTCATTTGACCCTAAGCAGTTGAACTAGTACTAACTGCAATTAGCAGGGTATATGTAAAGCCGGTAGCCGAGTGGCTACGGCGCTGACTTGACACATCATAGACCGTAGGTTCGACCCCTCCCCCGCAAAGGTATTTTTTTCTCTCTTTTTCTTTTTTTATATTACTTTTTCCTTCCATATTAGTTTTTCCTTTCCGTCCCTCACTTTTCCCGTTATTTGTGATTATTTGTTTCAATTTTTTTTTAAAGCTTAACCCCCCATTGCCACTGAACTAGCCACCAGTTCTATAATGCCCTTCAGAGGTGAGCGGTAACACTATTTTTAACTAAATTTAATATCCTTGAGGTGAGATGACTGAAAACGGTTTTAAAGAAATTGTTGAATGGCAAAATTTATTGTCCGGAACTACTTGCTGCCATTTTTTTTCTATGTGCCATCGAACCCTTCTTTGTTCCTTTTAGAATATGAATAAAATAAAGACGTCATTTCAATAAAAGAATGTGACAATTATGTTCCCAAGTGATGTAGAATTCCACATATCGTTTTATTTGTGCAAAAAATAAATGGTTAACTGTTGAGACGATTGTTTTTTATGTTGTATTTTGTCTTATTTTATTGTATTGCTATGTACTGACTTCAACCATGTTGAAATAATATAAATAAATAAATAAGCTCAATCCACTTTTACTTTTAGTAAGTACATCATTATGGGATGATTTCACACAAACGATATTGAAAGGCAAGATTAGTTCACTGAACTTGTAACGCAGAGGGTCTGGATTCGAGTCTAGCAGTGCTGCCCTTAGATTTTCTCGCCATAGGAGCCTTTCAGCTCACTTCTGTGCGATAATGTCTGGTACGACAGCACGGAGGCCGGCAGTGCACTGAGAAGGCTCAGAGTGCTAATGATCTCAGATGTTGACGCTCCTTAAATTAAAAAAAAAATATTAAGACTTAACAATTTATTCAGAATGTATTAAACAAACTATATATAAAAACAATTAATACTAACGACTAAAAGCAGATACACAAATATTGAATATTAAGCGATTGTTCTTGTTCATATATGTATATATTAATATTACACATATGCCATCTGAAGTATATAAAGTATTCAACAACAAATAAATGTAAATTAAAGTATGAATTAACATGTAACAGTAGTTGTTATGTACATTAATGTACTTATGTATGTAACAAGCAAATTAGAAATAACATTTTTTTTAAATGAAAATAATCAGCAGCCTCTTCCTCAAACAAAAGTTCACAGCTAAGGCCAAGGCTCTGCAGGTATAAAATTATAATTTACATATATGTAAACATTTTTCATTTTATTATTAATTTATTAACTGCCTGATCCACCCATCATATACGGGACCTTATGTAATGGTTATAATTTTGACAAATGCCATAAGATCTTACAAAAAAAAAAGAAGATACAATATTTAATGCAAACTGCCATGAATTCAAAATTGCCCATAATAACACTTTTTCAAATGATTTCTTCCATTCTGTTATGTAATAATTACTATATTTAATTATAAAAACCGTATTAATTTTTTTTTCTCTCTTACTTTTTTATTTTATTATTATTTTTAATAATTCCAAAATAAAATGGAGCTCCTTTCTAAATACAATAAATAAACAAAGATCAATTTGTTGTTCTTTTAACACAATATTTATCACACAATTAACGGTATAATTTTGCCAATAGAATATCTAGCTTTCTTTTTTAATTCCAACTGCTTGGTTACATTTGTGTTAGTGGTTTCATTATTATATACAATAACATTTTTTTTTTTTCATCGATACACTCGTACATATGTTAGAAATTCTTCTCATTCTCATATAGCATGCAAACTTCATCTTATTTTTTAAATGCTACATTCCAAGTCTGATACATGACATTAATATTATTTCTTTCTTAATATATTTAAATGTGGTACAATATTATATTCTATTATAATATAATTGCCACAAAAATATTTTGGCGCTGATTTCTATTTAAGATCATTTCATGAAACACATATACAGGTAACTTAATTATCCATTCTAATCCTAATTCTTCAATTTCCTTTTTTTTCTATGCAACCTTTATTATTATAATTATTGTTTTCTTTTTTTTCTTTCTTTTTTAATTTTTTATTTATACTTCTGACTAACGCAAATGCCCTTTAGCGAAATGCATCAACTTTTGAAAGAATTTCTATCAGGCTAGTCGGTGTGCTGAGGAGTAGTGCAATTTGCAGTTCCAGGAAAAACAATTTCGGCAGCTTTAACTTTTTATGCTAGCTCTCTGCTAGTATATCACCTTTAACTTTTCATGTAGCATCGACCACTGGGCAGCAAACAGATGCTTTGCACAACAGAGGTATGTACTCTGTGCGTCCAAACAAAAGCACAATACACCACCAGCGCAAGTAGAACCGCACTTACCATGTGCGCAAGTAGGACCCATGCTTACCAAATCTAACATAAACACTCGTTCCTAGTGAATTGGCACAACCGATTCACCACCTTCTTTGAACTTTCTCACAAGCCCTTAAAATGGAGAATGAAGCTCAATTTGCTGTCCAAGACAATTACCAAATATCTAACTTGCTGCACCCACCTGAATCGACCGGACCCAAAACGAACCACCGGCTGCCCTTTTGAGGCCAAAGTACCTTTCAACAACCTGGCCACGGTATTATCCATGAAAAAACTTAACTTATTCTCAGAACACCTCGCAGTCATAGTCAATCCAATGCAACTGAGGTGTTACATTCTAGCTATGCTATGCTGCCCCCAGAGTACGGGGGGGGAATCGTCCTCTGCCAACCCATCGATTTTTGGAAGTTTAATTAACCAAAATCTTTGAAACGGCCTTATACCTAGTTAGGTACATATACCCGGCCACGGGAGAACAACCTCCTACAGCATAAAATGGCCAAGGTTTCATATTGGACGAGGCATCTTCTACACCATTCCTGTCTCTTATTACTATTATTTCTATTACATTGATATTGAAACATTTTGAAACAAGCTCACCTTGTTTATACAGCTTCAATTGACTACAATATTTTCTAAATATTTCTAGATCCTAATTTAGTGACATTACCCAACCGTGAATGTTATAGCTATAGGTGCTCTAAAATATTTTCGTATTTCATTACTGACTATTTGCAATTTTTAACATCTGGCCCAAGACCAAAATTTTCAATTGTACCTCATTGATATTCTCTTTTACCTTATTGATCTGTAAATAAGTTTATTCTTAATCAAATTTTAAACATTTTAATTCAATTATTTCTACCTAAGTAAATTTATATAGTCCTCTATGATGGTTCTAAAACTTCATATTCAAATCATAAAGAAAATTTATCAATTACAAAAATTTAGAAATACATTAATGTAGCTTTTATAGAGATTTTATTTAATTTCAAACAAACTGACTTTTAACATCAACGTTATATTTTAGTCCAGAATATCTTCCAACGCAGCAATAGAGCGTCGTGGACTTTGGCACCGAGAGACCCACGATTTTATACATATATCTGTGAATTCTTCCAGTGCCAAGACCCACATTCGCATCTACAAAAAAATTTCGGCTGGAGTTCCACATCTCATTTTGAAGAGAATTTTTTCAATTTGAGGAGCCATTTTGTTTAAAAATATATCATTAGAACTCTGCAAGCATACAAGAAATTAATTAAGAAGATATATTCAGAATATATATATATATATATAAAACAATCATTTATTTGTTTTGTTATTAGTTATTAAAAAAAATGAGGTTTAGGTTTTTAGCCTCATTACAACTCAATTTTGGGATAATGCTTTAATTCTTTCTCATACTGAATAAGAGGATGTAATGCAATCGCGTCAAATTTTCGAGGAAATACATGTTTGAGGTACCCTGAATACAAATATTTTAGCAAATGGTTTGTGTGTGTGTGTGTATATGTATGTATGTATGTATGAATGAACAAAATATCTCAAAACGAAAAACTCTTATGCGACTTTACCGAATGTTTGCTTGTTTTGTTTTTTTCAGTTTTTCGCGATTTTATCGAAAAGGGTTCCAACGATTTTCTTTAAACTTCGAATAGTATCTACACACCACATAAATGCCTAATATTTAAAGCAATCTTTCAGAAAAACTGGATTTTAGGAGTTCTGTGGGAGCAGTAACGGTTAAGCTCTTCTCTAAAATTAATATCACTTCAGTACAAAGTATGGCTCTACCATTTAAATAATAGCATTGCTAGAATTGAAAATGTGAACCATTAAAGAATAGTTTTCGGAGTTATTTGGAAAATTCTCAAAAATGGCTTTAACAATTTTCTTTAAACTTGACAGCTAACTGCACTGAGTGGTTATTACTACATAATGGGACATCACTACACAATGGGACTTGTCCAAAGAACACACCCTTTTATTTCAATATAGCCTACTTGTATGTGATCATAAGAGTAATTCAAGTTACACAATTTTTGACCAAAATAGATTTTTATCTCAGTCCAAATCAGCATATGAACTCAAAAGCTATTGTCAAATTCACCCAGGTGGCTTTAGTAAAACTGAGTTATTCCCTATAGGCCTAGAGCAGCTTTGCAAAGATTGGAAGCCAAAGTCCTTCCCACTTTGTAATTATAAAAATCTCAAGGTGATTTTTTTTTTTCGATCGTTGCTTTTTATTCAATTTAATTAGAAATATTTGCTTTGAGCTACTTTTTTACTTTTTCTTATTGCAGTAAAAGGAAGTACTGCTACTATGTAAGCAAGTACTGCTATTATGTAAGCAAGTTCTGCTACTATTTACCCAGGCTTCCAAATCTTCTCGTCGCAGAGGTGTAATGGAGTTTTTTCCATTCATCATCCCATAGTTTAAATCCCTCCAAATTAAACTGGACAAAGTTTCCAATTACGTGGATTTCTGCTTGGAATATATGCTGGAAAACTTGCCCATAGGCTACAAATGTAAACAAGTACTGCTAACTATGTAAGCAAGTACTGCTACTATGTAAGCAAGTACTGCTACTATGTAAGCAAGTACTGCTACTAGGTAAGCAAGTACTGCTACTATGTAAACAAGTACTGCTAACTATGTAAGTTTTCAAAATCTGGAAGTTTTCACCAGCATGTTTTTAGGACCTCAGAATACTAAAAAGAGGTTTTTTATAAATTTTAAATGTGTGTTTTTGAGTTTTGTTTGCATATGTTGGTCTGAATAATTCAAAAATGGAAAATCGCGGTAAGTTAAAATTTCGTTTCGGGTGCTATCAGAGTAATATAGTTATGTTCAAAATCGGTAAAGGAATTTCATTGTAGAAGTTGTTGGCCGTTAGAAATGATCTGATGTATCTCTTAGTTGGCTGATCGGCCGGGGGTATCATAAGAAAAACACTACAAAAAATTTTTAAAGTGTTTTTTATTAATGGCCCGACGTTTCGACAAACATTGTTTGTCTTCTTCAGGGGCTATCTTGTAAATACAGAATTTGTGTGCTCTATAACATGTTCAATTATGACTTTAAATTCTGTATTTACAAGATAGCCCCTGAAGAAGACAAACAATGTTTGTCGAAACGTCGGGCCATTAATAAAAAACACTTTAAAATTTTTTTTTAGTGTTTTTCTTATGATACCCCCGGCCGATCAGCCAACTAAGAGATACATCAGGTAAAGGAATTTTTCAATAATTTTTCCCATTTTCATTTAACTTTGTATACATCTAAATTAAAACATATATGTATGTTGTCCTATCACTTTTATTTGTAACATTTTTCTGGGAAAATTCAATTTAGGTATTTTTTAAGTTAAGAAGTGACGGATAGGCTTTCTTCTAAATTATCACCATTTCAGTATATATAGGATTCTAATTTTTGTTTGGCACAGCGACCAAAAGAGGTCTATTGTGCGCCTCCTTCTAATACCAGGATGAAACCAACTATCCTAACAGCATCCCTTCCAAATTAAGATCGCTGAGAAATCTAAGGAGAGTATATCTTCCTTCAACACCTGGTAATTACCCAGGCTTCCAAATCTTCTCGTCGCAGAGGTGTAATGGAGTTTTTTCCATTCATCATCCCATAGTTTAAATCCCTCCAAATTAAACTGGACAAATTTTCCAATTACGTGGATTTCTGCTTGGAATATATGCTGGGAAACTTGCCCATAGGCTACGAATGTAATAACCCTTGGCCCTTTCACTCCGGTCTAAAGTACTTTCTAAGGTTCGCGACCCATCCGTTTAATACGTGTTATATTAATAAGAATTAAATGTGTTGGTAAAATTCCAAGTTTGAAAAAAAAAATCGAATTACAAAAAGTGCAACATTAATGAACAGTTTTACTTATTTATATTTCATTTTTCTGTAATTTTTTCCAAAAAGAGACCATCGGAGTTTCTTTAAACTTGATATACTAACTACATGCATATATCTATCACTTTTATTTGGAACTTTTTTCTGAGATGATTGATTTTAGAGGGGTTTTGAGGGACTTTTATCATAGTTTAAGTTTTCCACTTGTAAACTGCTGTAAGAGAATGTTGCATGAGTGTTTCATACCAGATTTTTTTTTTTCTAATGTATACACCGATATTTATATCAAGCACAAATTTACAGATAAATATCATTAATAAAAAAATAAAAATATACCGACCTCTATTTCTCTTACATATTACTATGCATGTTTAAACACAATAAGATGTTTACTTTGGAATCCTGTGTACTATCTTGTTCACTTCTGCCAAAATTCTCCATGCCTATAAAAACAAAATTAAATTAGAGAATTTTTATAATTAATAATAGAAATTTTATAGGCTAATAATTTTGAATAAATAACAGTATTAAAGTGTAAATATCATTAAGCCAGTCTTGTTTATAAATGTAGTGCCTTCACTTCTATGTTTATTTAACATTTAAACAAATCTAACTCTCATAGAATTGATTTTTATTGAAAATTATTAACATTACACAAACAAAGAAGAGAAATATTCAAATAAATTGTTTTTTTTGTTTTTTTTATTGTCAGTGGGAGGGACAAACCTCATGCTATCCAAAGCCTCTCTGAGCCCATGTAGCAGCCCCAAAGTTCGAAGTCTTCTCAGAACACTGTCGGCCTCCGGGAGTGTACTCTAGTTAGAGATAACATTGCTCATCAGCGGACAGTGAGCTGTAGAGTCTTCTAGGAAGAGAAAATCTAAAGGGAGCACTGCTACACTAAAATCCGGGATCTCGAAATTGTTAGTCCAGTGCGCTACCACTAAGCTAATCTCGTCCCTCCAAATAACTATTAGTTACTCTGATGTTAAGAGGAAGTATTTGTTTTGTTCAATTAATTTAAGGCGCGTCAATATCTATGGTTTTGGCACCCAGAGCTTTCTCAGTGCACTGCCGGCCTCCTGACAGTGTCCTCTCATTACACACAATACTGACCGTCTTCGGGGAGTGAGCTGTAGAGAAACCCGGGACCTCCGCGTGGGGTCTAGGGCGCTAACCACTAAGCTAAATCTCTTCCCTAAGGAAGTATGGGAAGGTGGGGCTTGTTGTTACAAATTTCAGTTAACATTTTTTAATTTTAATATTCAGTAAATATTTTTTAATTGCACTCAAAATTGCTGAAAAGTGATTAATTTGTTGTCTCGTTTATTTCTACTAATTACATATTTTTTTGAGATTTTTCAAAGTAACATTTAAATAATTCAAATACTATTAAAGTGCGCATACTGTAACAACGTGCCCTTCGGTGGGGCTTGTTGTTACATGCGGAGGGTAAGTTGTTACAATGTGTAAAATACATGTTTGGGTGTTTATTTTAAGGAAATGAAACTGAAATATGTTCAATAAACAAATTATCAGATCTTTATTTTAATAATAATAGCAGCTTGATTATGATCTAAACATGGATTATTGCAAACTTAAATGCTTGAACATTCATTCTCTTTCTATTCACTATCACTACCCATCTCTAAGTCCGAGTTACAATTGTGGCAAATATATCTAGGGTCATTTTTAACACATTTTGAATGAGCCCATCTTTTGCATTGCATGCATTCAACCCAATTTTCTCCACCTTTTGACTGCGACCATGGTTTTAGTCATTTCAGCCAATCCTCATCTTCTTCGCCGAAACTTAATGATGGCAAATTATTTTTTTGATTCTTGTTCGCAGCATTGGAGACACAGATTTTCTTTTTGTTAGAATGGCCAACTTTCTCGTTTTTCTTGGTTTTGGTTTCATTTCTTTTAAGATCTGCCGTGATTTGATTTAAGATATGCAGTGGGGCAAGTTGTTACACTGTAACAACATACTCCAACCAAGTCTAACAACTAACCCCACTGACGCTATTTCACTAATTAATCCGCAAATACATAGGTCAAAGAATTGCGCAACCATATTGGATTGAAATTATTGTTAAGTATGTATGAATTAACAGCATAAGTATGAAAGCCTTACCTTTAGTAGTTTTCAGATCACAGCTTTCGCTTTCAATAATAAAATGTAGCTTTCACTATGATATTTCGAGGAAAGTCACACAATGCCGCCATATGCAACAGAATCTTAGCGGGAACTGGTTAGAACAAACAGCACTCGCATATCTCTCAACTTTGACCATTTAGGAAGTGCTTCTCGCAGCTATTTTTTAAAAATTACACTGTAACAACATGCCCCTGTAACAACAAGCCCCACCTTCCCCTATTGCAATCTTGTCAAATTTTCGAAACGTGTGCTTTCACTAAAAGTACATGTTTTATATAGGTATATATAATATTAATAAGAATGAAATATGTTGCAAAAAATTCCGAGTTTAAAGAAAATAGAGCCGCTTTATTGAACTTTTTTTTTTTTCAGTTTTCTGCGGATTTTCTCGATAAAGATAACAAAAAATTTCCTGGAACTTGGTATAAAAACTAAACAAATATAGACCTATCACTTTTGTTTGAACACTTCTTCGACTAAGTAGAGTTAAGTGTGGTCCTGGTCACGCTCCCTCACAAGTGTCGGTTTTTGTTTGAATTCTTTCACATACATATAATGTTATAGCCAGTTAATATTTAGTAAACATTTTTAAATTTGAATCAATTTGACAATAACTATGTAGGGAAGGAATTAGCTCAGTGGTAGCGTGTTGGACTAGTCACGAGGAGGTCCCGGGTTTGAATCCAGCAATGCTCCCCTTGTATTTTCTCTTCCTAGGAGTTTCTACAGCTCATTGTTCGGCGATGGACAGTGTTGTCTAGTATCGAGAAAACCGGCAGCGCACTGAGAAACTGAGAAGCCCCGGACGGCAATGACCTTAGATATTGACTCGTCTTTAAAAAAAAAAAAAAAAAAAAAAACCTGTACATTGCAGATTCGTTATAAATATTTAAGATTTTTAAATATTTATAACGAGAAAAGATGAAAGTTGCAACTTAATAAGTAATTTATTAAGATAGAAATCAAACCATTATTAATGTTACTAACAATAAACAGCAGGCAGTTCAAAACAAAACACATACCTACTTTACCAATAAAATTAATGTGAAAATTATTCACTAAAATTAGCCTGTGTACTCATTAGTTTGTTCTGTTAACAGGAAAATTATGTCGTCATCTCAAATTTGCCACCAAAATTGAGTTTCCATCGGCAATTAATGTATTTTAGATTCTTTGAAAATGGAAAAATAAAACGAAGTGCTGTGTATGTAAGTGCTATGTGAGAATAAATGATTAAATAAAAAACCAAACTGATGTGAGACATTTGAACTCTAACGCCACGAATTCATCAGAACCCCCTAAAATATTTTTTTACTTTCTCTTACTACCTAGGAAGAGGAAGTATTGTAATCGTGTGAAATTTTTGAAATCGAACTTTCATCGGAAATACATATTTTGAGGTCCCCTGAATCCAAAAAAGTGGTTTTTACAAAATGGTCTGTGTATGTGAACAGCATAGCTCAAAATCAAAAAATCGTAGAAAGTTCAAACTTGATATTCCGTTTAGGTATCACCATGGAATGCGACAGTAGGTTATCTGTCAAAATTCCTCAACCGAAAGTACCACTTTACTGGGCGGTTTTTTTCACCTTTTTGCGGTTTTCTCAACAATAGCTCCAACGATTTTCTTCAAACTTTATATATCAACTACATATACTAAGATCTACAACTTTTATTTATAATATTTCTCCGGGAAAATGCATTTAAGGACACTTGGGGGACAAGTGGGATTAAGTTTTCCTCTAAAGTGCTATTTTAGTTTATTACACAATTCTATCATCTAAATAATATTAATGAGAATTAAATATGTTGTTGAAATTTTGAGTTTGAACAAAATCGGGTGATCGGAAGGGTAAAGTGTTTTTTAGTTTTCCACTATTTTCTCTAAAACGGCTCCAACGATTTTCTTTCAAATATGCCCGTAAACTACAAATATAAAGAGCCACAACTTTTATTTGAAACATTTCTCCTGATAATGCCACTTAAGGGGGCTTTTTCGGAGAGGGATGGGATGGTTATGTTTTGCCTACAAAGTGCTATCTTAGTTGATTACACAATTCTACTATCTAAACAAAATTAATTGGAAATAAATAGGTTGCCAAAATTCCGAGTCTCCAAAAAATTAGTAAACCGGAAGTGCGTTTTTACTGAACAGTTTTTGCTGTTTCCTCCATAATAACAACACCGACGAATTTCATTAAATTTGGTATACTAACTACAAAATTTTTCAATCATAATTTTAAAAACTGGAGTAAGAGAAACATGTGTGAGTGTATCACACCAGATTTTTTTTTTCCTGAAAATTGTAGGCAATAGTCAAGCTAATAAACCAGAATACACGTAGTGCTATTTTGTGATGTAATAGTTCCCAACTTGTCCATCACTTGAAGAAAAAGACGTACCTACGCGTTTTTAGTGTGGCGCGTTCAGTATTCCGTGAACAAGCATCGAACTAATTTCCTTGCTCACTCATTCTTGACAGCAACATTGTAACCCCCTCCAACCTTCACTTCACTTCTTCCGTCTCTTTCAGTTGTTAGATATATATACTCAGTTCACTTTTCTTCAAACCGTTCTGCATGGCTGAACCGTGCCAGCCAGATGCGACCGGAAATGAACAGGTTGGTAAGCCTGTTTATATATATATATATATATATATGTTGTTTTTTTTATCATCCCACTTATAAAATTTTCTTTATCATCAAAACGAAGCTATAGTGAACATTACAAATTCCAGAATTTCACTTTTCTGGAAATTCTTTCAATTTATGATTTGATCCATCTTAGCGATCCTTCATTATTTTGGTTCTGAACAGTTTTGGATTTTCATCCATCGTCGGAGTAAGGTTTTTTAATCAATTCGGGTAAAGAGATGACCCACTACACTGGTTGATTGTATGTGAAAGGTTATCTCCCTGGGAGGGAATCTAGTATGAAATACTAGGTAATGTCTTATTCCAGTTTTATTTATTTAAGGCATGTCAACATCTATGGTCATTGGTGCCCGGAGTCTTCTCAGTGCACTGCCATTACCGGACAGAGATCTGTAGAGGCTCCTAGGAAGAAAAAATCTAAGGGTAGCACAGCTGGACTCGAACCGGGGTCTCCTACGCGTGGGAGTCCAGTACGCTAACCACTTAGCTATTCCCTTCTCTCTATATTCCTGTTAATACAATTATATTAGGTATATAAAATGGCAAAAATTTGGTCCTAACTTAAATATAGTGGCGTTTAGGTGGAAAAGTACCTACCCAGGTAGATAGTAGATAGAAGTAATTAAATTTTAATCCAGAAGAGAGTGCTAGCTAATAAGCATGAACGAAACGCTTTTAACATTTGAAATTTAACGCGCTACAAGTTTCGCAGTACTAACTAAAAGCAATTTTTTTTTTTTTTTTTTTTGGATAACTGTTACAGTGAATTAAAAGTGATAGAATTTTATCTGTGCAGCTAGCGTTTCCAAGTTAAAAGGAAATCGTCATAATCTATTTTGAGAAAATTACAAAAAAAAAAACTCAATACACGAATTTTCTTCAAATTTGCAGTTCTAGCAATGCTTCTAAATGTATATTAATATTATATAAGCGGCAGAACTATAAACTGTATTGAAGTGGTACTTTATAGGAAAGTTTAACGATTCTACTATTCCCCCCCAGAACCCCGGCAAAAAATCAATTTTTTGGGGGGAAAAAGTTTTCAAATAAAAGTGATAGGTATGAGAATAGTACTAAATTTAAAGACTCGTTTTGAAGCCATTTACAAGAAAATCGCGAAAAACTAAAAAGAGAGGCAAAAAAGGAGAACAAAATTGTACTTGCGGTTGAAGGATTTTGCCAAGAACCTTCACATCAGAGTAACACCTTCACGGAATACTCACTTTGAGCTTCCTGCCATTTTTCGTCTTTAAAAAATTCTGTTAAAATAGACACACACACACTCACAAAATACGCATATTTCCGGTTATATTCAATTTCGAAAATTTCATACAATACTTTCTATTCCCAAAAGTAAGAGAATGTAAAAAAAAAAGAAAAAGTGGTGTGAAACACTCACACAAAGTTCTCTTATTGCAATTAGTACAAATCTAATTAACAAACTTTATTCAATTTATTAAATTTGTATTAATCATATATATTATATCTATGATTGTTATCAGTTGCAGCATGCTTGGATTGAATCAACTAGTGTGGTGCGTGATACAAACATTAAGTAGAAGTCATCTCTCCATACGAATTAATTGATTAATAACCTTACTCTGACGATAGATGAGAATCTGAAACTGGAAAACTGAAAAAAAAAAAAACATGCAACGAAGGATAAAGTCATAGATGTTATCCAGCATTGCGAATCCAACTACATATTCAACATGTAAATTATATATTACACATAAATAAAAGAAATACGGATTGTAACTGTTGGATTGTAGGGCATAAGCTATTAATTTGACTACATTGTGTGGCTACGCCCTTTAAAACTGGATTAGATTCTGTAGGGATTGGCTAGTGGGGCTTCCTACGCCACCGCGACCCCTACAGTCTATTGCGACACCCACAAGTTTACAGTGCGTTCTATAATCCTGTCTGTTTAATTAGTCTTTGCAGAGATTCCTGAGTGATCCTTGAAGACAGCCACCAGTTAGAGTAACCTCTCACGTTCTGTCTGTTTATTAGACTTAGGAATCCTCAGAGAGAGACTCTTGGCTGAAACTTGCAGGTGTTACTCTCTACTCTCTAACGAGGAAAAACTTCAGTCACACAAGCCCTTCACACTGACAAAGTACGATCAGTGCTGTTTCTTCTTCTTGCTGATAAAAACTACACAGGCTATCCGTTGTCAAGCCCATACGATACATGTGCTTGTTAAGTCTACATTAGCAATTAAGGAGGCCCAACAGACATCCTTTTGGCCACACGGCCTTGTTGGAGTAATTCTGCAGTGAGCCTGGGCGAGTAACTATTAATAAACTTTTTCTGAGGATTTTAAACCACCATTCTTGTGACAGACCATGCACCCACGCTCTGATGGCTGCACTCTTACAACATTTTGCAAAGACACAAAAAGATTCAGGTCCAATTTCGGATTCCTCCATAAGATCTTTGCTGCGGGACCAGTTAGAGGAATCTTTCACTCTTGCCAAGTCCTCGCAATCGTGGAGGACATGGAGCATCTCCTCCTCAAGTAAACAAAACCAGACCCAAAATAGGCCTATATGTATCTTGAGCCCTCAGTGCCACCCATAATACGATCTCCATATCATCATACGACCCACACACTTGAGCACACTGCAGGTTTCAGTTTTTAGTGGCTGTAAATCTCCACTAAATCTAGTTCTTAATCAGTGTTTTCAATAGATACTTTAGTTTGACAATGTACACAATTGTAGTGTGCAAGTACTTGGGTTTAGCATGTGCATAGACAATCTCCATTTCAAGGCCAGCCATATCAGTTTAACTCGCTATGGATTTTATTTATAGGCACTTCCTCTACACATCAACCATCCAACACCATTAGGTTCTACATTTCTTCATTCGTACAACAACGCAAAAGAGGTTCCTACAAAACCTTAACTTTATTCACACTAAAGACTTTTTAAAATATATTAAATAACGTTATTGTAACAACAGTAACATTAATGATAATATATAAAACTTACTGAATATGAAGTACAGTGTAATTATGCGTGCACACCTGGTCGACTATCGCAGACCGGAAGCCGGCTGCTCGTTACCTTTACCTCTTACCAACTTCCTGCCCGGTCATTTACAATTAAAATGGTTGCAATTAATACAGCCAGAGTTTTAGTCATGATGTGGCAACATATTACTGAAACAAAACAGCAAATATTACTTTTTTCAATTTCCACTTTTTTTAAAAATATATTGAATCCATCATCTTATACTAAAACGTCAAACATTAAAAAAAAAAAAGAACAAGCAAGTATTCAGTAAAAATATGTGGAAATCAAATTCAGTATTATATTTACACAATTTTCTACAACGTTTCGGTAAAAAAAAAAAATGTTGCTTAAGGCATATTCCATTTATCACGGACAAATTTGTCCAAGAGCAGTGCCGGATTACCACCAAATAGGCAACGTATACACCGGCCTTCCACGACTATGTATCAAAATAATTGTTACAGAGCACCGAGTTGCCATGCATTGGCAAAAGTCCCGAATCTGACGAATTTCCATTGAACTTTTACCGTATCCTTAAATGAAATCAAACAAATCTGATCTTAATATTTTGTATCGAGTAATGCCCGAGAAAAATAATAATGATTTAATTTTTCCTTTATCTCACTTCTAGTAAGAAGAGGAAGTATTGTAATCATGTCAAATTTTCGATATTGAGTTTTCACCGGAAATATCCGTTTTGAGGTCCCCTAAGTCCAAAAAAGTGGTTTTTAGCAAAGGTTGTGTTGTGTGTGTATGTGTGTCTGCGTATGTGTGTGTATGTGAACAGCATAGCTCAAAAACGAAAAACCGTAGAAAATTCAAACTTGATATTCCGTTTAGGCATCACCATGGGATCCGACAGTAGGTCATCTACCAAAATTCCTCAACCGGAAGTACCACTTTACTGATTGCTTTTTTCACTTTCTTGCAATTTTCTCAAAAATGGCTCCGACGATTTTCTCTAAACTTGTAATGTCAGCTACATCACATACAAAGATCTACAATTTTTTATTTGAAACATATCTTTGGGAAAATTCATTTAAGGGCACTTTTGGGGCAGCGATGAGGGTAGATTTTCCTCTATAGTGCTATTTCAGTTTACTATACAATTCTGCTATCTAAATAATGTTAATTAGAATTAAATGTGTTATGGAAATTCCGAGTTTGAAAAAAAAGGATGACCGGAAGTGCGTTTAATTTACTACTTGCTAAATGATTTTTCACTTTTTCGTAATTTTCTCAAAAATGGCTCTAACGATTTTAGACTTTTTTTTGTTTTGGATTCAGGTGACCTTAAACGTGTATTTCCGGCGAAAACTTGATATCGTAAATTTGACCCGATTACAATACTTCCTCTTTTACCAGGAGTAAAAAAAAAAGATTATAGCGAGCTAACACGGGAAACTGAGAGTTAAGATGTGTCATTAGTTAGTTTTCTCCCTGCTAGATGTCACTTAACGTCGCAAAATTCTGAAGTATGTAGAAAATTAGTGAGTTATAAGTTTATAACTTATGTAAATTGCAGTGAAAAAAAGGCGTCTGAGTGTTTTACACTACATTTTTTTTTAATTTATATTATTGCAAATAATACATTCTTCTTTGCCAAACACAAATTAACAAATGACGTATAGACGTAAATAAAGCTTTGCAATGCAGGAGTTTATTACCACATTTACTGGAGTGCGCTAGTAACACAAATACAGTTTCTTCAATAAAACATTGTTTTAAATTATTTATTTTTTTTCTTAAATCTAACCTTTCGATTTTTATCAAGACTTTGTGGATTTATATAAACTAGAAGTTCATATAATAATAAATTAGTTAATTTCATAATAGAATGAAGAAAAATGCAAATTAAATGCATACATTCCCGTTTTGGGCAAAGCAGAATTTAGTTTATGTTCAGTGGCCATGCATAGCGATGGTTGCGTACACGGATTTTTACTGCAGACATTTCCGCAGGTGGTTTTGTGACCGTAAAAACGGTCCATGCCATTACATTAAATGTATGGGTGTAAGGTGGGGCTTTACTTACTGCTGGGGACAGTGAGTATAGTCGTACTAATTACACTGACTGGTTTGACATTAATAATAAGGTCCTGGACAGTCTGTCTGTACCCATGAGCAGATACTAATGCAACATTAAATAGATTTATTAATTTAAGCCCCAAATTCCTCCCCCCTCCACATCCCAAAAGTGCCCTTAAATGACTTTACCCGGAGAAATGTTTCAAATAAAAAGTTGTAGCTCTTTATATGTGTAGTTAATATATAAAGTTTAAAGAAAATCGTTTCGAGCAATTTTAGGCAAAATCGCAAAAAAAAGTGAAAAAAAAAAACAAAAAAAAACCTTCAGTTAAGTAAAAAGTAAAGTAAAGTAAAGTAATGCCTATTTTTTCAGGCGGGCTTAACGTCCAACTACCAAATTAGGTGTCGTGGACGGGGGCGGAAGCACCTACTTTACTATTAACATTTTTTAAACAAATATAAAATTTAGTGATACGCTGGACTCGAACGGGGGTCCTCCCAGTTACAAGTCCATGCTCATAACCAATACACCAACACCCGACCCCTCTTCAGTTAAGTAGTACTTCCAGTTGAGGAATTTTGACAGATAACGTACTGTCCGGATTCCATGGTGGTTACCTAAACGGGGAATATCAAGTGTGAAATTTCTGTTATTTTTCATTTTTAAGATATACTGTACCACACACATACAGGCTAATTTACAGGCCTCTAAATTTCTACTTATAGAGCCTTGCACTAAGTTTAATAGGGGCACTGCCCCTAGCGACCGGCTTAGGGTAACTGTGCAAAGCCTCACGTTGGATGACTAATTATGTCAAATTTTAGAAACTGAGTTTTCATCTACAACATTTTTTGGAGTTACCAAGTATGAAACAATTGTTTTTTTTTTTTCTAATTTTTCTGTGTGTGTGTGTGTGTGTGTGTAAAAAAATTTGGAAAAAATGGAAAATTGTAGAAATTTTAAACTTTATATTTCTTTCCTTTTATTATCACTAAAGTAAAGTTGCCGGTTCAAATCCGGTTGAAAACTGTGCAGAAATGAACGCTGGTTATAATGGTATTCCGGATCAAATAAAATTGCCTCAAGGCTGTGAGTGTTGGAGGGGCCACTGATTTATCCAGCCAAAAACTGAAGATGACTTTATATATTTTTAAATGACTGGCAAAACTCGAACTTGATTAAAAGTAAAAAACGCTGGAAGTATGAACTTGACAAATCTGTTTAGGTAGTTAAGGTAGGTTTAGGAATTGAAATTTTACTGAAGCTGCTAGTGGGATAATGATAGGTTTTTCAAGTCCTTTGGAATTTTCTCGAAAAGTGCCCTGACGATTTACTTTTAAAGTTGCACAAATATAAACCTATCACTTTTATTTGAAACTTTTTTTCTGGAAAAGTAAGTAAATTTAGATGATTTCTAGTGGATTCTCTGAATTAGTATTAACTTTAAACTAAAGATACCAAGATATATGTGTGGTCAAAATAGCTGAAAAACGAAAAATCGCCGAAAGCTATGGTGATTTTGATTTCGGAAACGTAACAATAAAGTTTTATAGTCGAAATTGGTGGGACCGGATATGCATTACCTTACTGAGAAGATTTTTCTTTTTTTTTGTTTCCTCCAATTTTCTCCAAAAAGGCTCCAACGATTTTCTTTAAACATGATATATCAACTAATCATAAAATAAAAGGAGAAAAAAAAATGGTATAACTTTTATTTGAAACATATTTCCAAGAAAATTCATTTAAGAGCTTTTCTCGATTAGTTTGGCCTAACTCTTTCTCTTACTCCTTGTAAAAGAGTATGTATCGCTATCGTGTAAAAATGATCGAAATTGAGTTTTCAACTGAGATATATGTTTTCACATTTCCTTAGACGAAAAATATTTTTACCAAATGATCTGTATGTATGTACGATATACCGTTAAAGTATCACCACGTCATTTGACAATTTTAAGGTTTTGATCAAAATTCAAATCAATCGAAAATGCGGCTTTATTGAATGTTGATCTTGTAGGTTTCCGTGGCTATTTTCATGAAAAACACTTGAATTTCCAGCTAAAAAACAGACGTTTCACCCCCATGTTGCAATGAGCCACTTCAGAGATGTTACACCTTGAAAGCCAATAAGGAAACTCAAGTTTTTTTTTATTGAATTTTTCCAACGATTTTTCCTTAAACTTCGTATATTACCTACATATAATTTAAAGTATCATTTAAAGCTTTTTTTTCTATAAAAATTGGTTTCCTTTGGGGGGGGGGGGGTCGGGTAGCAATAATTTTAAGCTTTTCTCTGTAGCACCATTTCAATACAATGTATGGTGTCTATAAAAATAACGTGAAATTTCAAATTTTATGTAGGTTATATAAAGATAATTTATAATGGAATTGTGGAACGTATATTGCTATACTGACAAAAACATAGACCCTATTTGAAGCTTACAGGCGATGGATGAAAGCTATGGTATTTGTAACTGAGATGGATTTTTGGAGGAGATCTGCTAGAGTTTCGAAATGGAAAGGAGAAGGAATTAAGAAATAAGGGAAATAATGCAAGTAAAGCACGATGTTCTTGAGCGGGGATAGTGTAGAGAAGGTTGTGCTGGTTTGGACACTTATTTAGGATGGAAGGTGAAAGGGTAGCGAAACACATAATGGAATGGGAAAGATAGGGCGGCGCAGGAAAACTTGATTAGGTCTCCTGAGGTAGTCTGTCAGGGGAAGTGGAAAAATTGTGGGACATATTCGGTTGAGGAAAGCCTCAGTATTGAGGAAACTCCTTACATAAAAAAAAAAAAATGTAGATTTGTTCGATGTTATTGGCGGTTACTTTTGGACTTGATTGCAATCAGTTCAACAATTAACAGCCTTGGTTAGAGATACGTACATATATCGCTATCACCTCAATATTTATGTTAGGGCTAAGTCTAATGAAAGTCTAAGAATTAATGTTATCCAAGTGTAATGAAAATTGGTCAACTTTATTAGTATTAGAAAGTATTGTGAGTGAATGTTTCACATCTGATTTGATAGTTTTTCGAATGTATTTGATTGAATACAATTAATACTAACAATTTCATTTAAATAAATTGCGTTTACTAGATTATAAAACTTTAAAATGTAAAAACAGTTCAATGATATGTAATTTACTCTAAAACTTTTGTTGAGTTATCTGTATAATATAGGGGAAGTCGATGACTTGAATGCCCTTCACAGGAATGCGGGCGGTTATGAATATTGTTCACATTTTTTTGTTAACAAACAACAAAATAAATATTGTAAAAGAAATAAACAATATTATAAAAAATAAAATGTATTTACACCTAATTTTGTCATATTTTTACTTCACCTACACCAGTATCATATTTTTTCTAAATAAATCGATTGATTTTCTTCATACTGGCAATACTTTAAAATTCTTATTAATATTATGTAGATGATAAAATCAAAGTCTAACGTCTAAATTTTCCGAGCAAAAATGTTTCAAATAATAAATTATAGCACTTTTTATGATTACTTGTATTTTACAACTTTAAACGGAAAATCGTTGAAACCAATTTTAAGAAAATTACCCAAAACTGAAAACAATCTAATCAGTAATGTAAAGTGAAATCGCAAACACCCATCCATCTTGGAACAGATTGCCTAGGTTGTGAGGAAATTAGGTTCAGCACCTTTGGTCGGAACAGGATGTTTGTGGAAGAGTTTAGGCTATTTCCATTTAAGGTTAATTGTCTGATTTGTTCGGACTGCGGTGAATCTTAGATGGATTAGATCCGGGACTGGATATTTGTTCTAGACCCGGTTTGTTGTTTTCTTTGGAGTAGCTATATGGGCCCAGTGGGGCTTTGGATAGCGTAGGGTTTGGTCCCTCCCCCACAGACAAATAGTGCCTAAATAATAATAAAGTAAAATCGTAGTACTACGATTTTTAACCATTATCGTCGCGTCCCCCTGAACCCCCCCCCCCCCGGGCAGCACCTAAAAAAAAATACAAAGTTTCAGTTTTCTGATTTTTTTTTTTTGCGTTTGTGTGTAATACTGGACCACATACCAATTCCCAAAAACCACTCTTTTCGATTCAGAGGACCTTAAAAACATGTATTTCCGGTAATATCTCGATATCCAAAATTTGACAGCATAAGAGAAAGTAAATATCCTCGGGGCCGTTTCCAAGAAAAAATCTCTCCCCCCCCAAAAAAATATGTCTTTATATTTCCTTTCCTTTCCCTAAAATTGGAATCTATTTACGCCATGAGCAAAAACATGCTTAATTCAAGATTTTATATTAATTTTTTTTTCCTTTATTTTTTTTTCAATTACACAAAACCATGAAGAAGTATTTCAACCAAAGACGTTAATTATAAAAGTATTATTTAAGGCACAAACTTTCCGAAGCATGTCCGAGAATGAAACGCTCTGTAGAATACGAAACGTCACGGCTGGTGAGTTCTTGTTGAGAGCAATAAACCAAGAGAAAAGTGCTGTTACAAGTGCGCACAGGGTTATTTAGTCATAAGTTGTACGATCTACATTATATTGGGAGACTGGATGATAGGCCAAAGATTCATCCAGGATAAGCATTAGATTGCTACGCCTGTCCACAAGCCACCTTAATACATGATCTTTTTCTAGAAACCATTATCATCAAAAAACACACTCAAATAGCTTAGTTTTAATACTCGATGGATTTTACTTGTATTGAGAGAAAGAAACTGTATTTTTACTCCTGCAAGAAGGAAATAAGAGGGTGTATCAAAAAGTTACCGGACTTTGTTCATCTGACTTGCTATAGCCAATCGAACTGTAAATGTTGATGAATGTATTTTAAAAAATATAACGTGTTTGTGAGTGATTTACATAATTTTAGATTGATTGCATGAACAGTTCATTTTTAAACAAATTGTTTATAGCCATTTGGCTGCCTATAGACTACTATTTCTTCTGAAATCTAAAATTAGGATATTCAAGAAAGGGGTAGGGCAAATACGCTAGAAGTGAGCTTGGTCTATTTGGAGTACTCCTATAAAGGTAGTAAAACCGTTATATAGATATTTAGGAGTCTTGTTGGTTCCAACGCTTTCTTTCAAGCCCCATATGGCTGAAAAAAAAAACTCACTGTTGCTAAGAGAACTCTCTGTACTCTCAAAAGTGATTTTTTAAATAGTAAAAATTGACCTGAGTATCATAAAGGTATACAGATGTTTTGTCTTCAATATATTTTGCTAAGCATCACAAGTATGGTGCTACTAAGTTCATGAGGAGGTGGAGAACTTCCAGTGTTATTACTTAAAAAAAAAAAAAAAAATCTGGTGTAAAACACTCAGGCTGCTTCCTTGTACTGCAGTTCACAGAATTTTAATTGACAATATTCAAACTTATTATTTTTACTAAATCTTTATTTGTCCTATCAATCTAAAATAGGAAAATGTAAAATTAATAAAAAAAATCTGGTGTGAAACACTCACACAACTTTCTCTTACTCCAGTTCTCAAAATGATAATTGACAAATTTTATATGTTTGTGTACCAAATTTAATGAAATTCGTCGAAAACTGAAAAAAATGTTCAGTAAAAGCGCACTTCCGGTTTGTTAATTTTCTTGAAACTCGGAATTTCAGCCATCTATTTATTTCTAACTAATTATGTTTGGATGATAGAATTGTATAATGAACTAGGATACCACTTTGATGAAAATCTAACCCACCCCTTCCCTAAAAGTGCTCTTAAAAGAAATTTCCCAGAGAAATGTTTTAGATAAAAGTTGTAGATCTTTGCATGTTTTAGTTTATATACGAAGTTTCAAAAAAATCGTCAAAGCCATTTTTGAGAAAATTGCGAAAAAGTGAATAAATCATTTAGTAAAGTGGTAAAGTAAACGCACTTCCGGTTATCCGATTTTTTTCAAACTCGGAATTTCAACAACATATTTAATTCTAATTAACATTATTTAGATGACAGAATTGTCTAATAAACTGAAATAGCACTTTAGATGGAAACCTAACCCCACCCTCCCCCAAAAGTGCCCTTCAATGCATTTTCCCGGAGAAATGTTTCTAATAAAAGTTGTAGCTCTTTGTATGTGTGGTTGATGTTTAAAGTTTAAAGAAAATCGTCGGAGCCATTTTTGAGAAAATCGCAAAAAAGTAAAAAATCCAACTAGTAAAGTGGTACTTCCGGTTGAGGAATTTTTACAGATAACGTACAGTCAGATCCCATGGTGACCTCTAAAGGAATATCAAATTTCAACTTTCTACGATTTTTAGTTTTTGAGCTATGCTGTCACATCAACATACACATACTCTCACATACAACATACATTACACACACACACACCACACACACACACACAGACCATTTGCTAAAACCACTTTTTTGGACTCAGGGGACCTCAAAACGGATATTTCCGGTGAAAAAAACTCGATATCGAAAATTTGACAACGATTACAATACTTCCTCTTACTAGGAGTAAGAGAAAGTAATAACTTTTTGGAGGAAAGCAAAAACCTCTTTAGATGAACTTTTTCGGGGAAAAAAAAAATTCCCCAAAAAAGTGTTAGATTCTGTATTCATAGTTTAGTTTCATGAAATCTGTCCATGTTTTTATAGATAAAATTGTAGGTAAAATAAAATAACTTCCGGTTCAATCGATTTTCTTCAAACTCAGAATTTTGTCATATTTAATTCTAAATGAATATTACTAGAATTGTATAATAGCACTTTAGAGGAAAACATAACCCCGCCACTATCCCCCCCCAAAAAAATCTTAAATGAATTTTTACCGCTGAAATGTTGAATGAATGATGAATGTTTACCGGTGATGAGAAAGTAGAAGCTATTTAATCCTTCGATTACTATGTCCAAAATATATGCTGTTGATAGAAATGGCATGGTTTCCATTAAGTAATGTCTCAGCACTTCTCTTACGTTTGTAAAAATTTAAATCTTTCAGAGGCTAGACTGACTAGAGTTAAAGTTATGAACGTAACTGACAATAAACAAAATTAGTACAAAGAATCGCAAGTATAAATAATTACTGTTTGAAAATAAATACAATGTTTATAGTCAGAACACTGACATGTTCAAGATTAGTTGAGCAAACTCAGCGAAACCAATTAAAACATTTGTGTTTTAGCAATCCTAACATTTGTTCTATAAAACATTAAATTATGTAGATTGTGTTAATGATAAATGAATGATATGAAAACAATAGATGTTTACAATTCGCGGGGAACTTTTAAACCTGAATTATAAGCCATAACTTATAGAGGACAGTTATGTCTACAGCTGTGCAGTTTAAATTGCTTTTCGAGGACATATATCATTTTTTGACTATATGGTACAGTTTTAAATGAATTGAGAATACAATATAACCAGGGATGATGCACTTGAGATGATGATGCTCAAATAGCTACCCAAAGAGCCTTCTCAGTGTTCTGCCAGCCTCCGGACAGTGTTCTCTCGTTACAGACAACATCCACAGTCCATCAACGGACTGTGAGTTGTGGAGGCTCCTTAGAAGAAAAAAAATCTAAGGGCAGTACAGATGGACTCGAACCCGCGACCTCCACGTCGCTAGTCCACACACTACCACTAAGCTAATCCCTTCCCTAAGTTTCAAGGATACCGTGATTGTTTTATTACTTTCGAATCACTTTTCACCTCCTTTTAATGCTGTTAAGAGGAAATATTGCAATGTTATCAAAATTTGGTTTTCACCGGAAATATGCTTTTTGTGGTCTTGTGAGTCCGGAAAAATGGTTTTTAGAAACTCGTCTCTGTGTTTGCGTATGAACAGAAAGTTAGAAGTTCAAACTTGATATTTCGTTCAAGTTTTACGAGGGACTTGGCTAATAAAGTTTTGGTCAAAATCGGTTAACCAGGAAGTACCACTTTATTGAATAGATGTTTTTTTTTTTTTACTTTTTGGCGATTTTTTTTAGCTCCAACAAGTTTCTTTAATCAGATCATGTCAGAGTCATAATGAGACCGAACAAACTGTCCATCGTCTACTGTTTTTCTGTACCTTATTTACAGTTCCCAAAGAGTGGACTTACTAACTGTTGGATTTTGGTCTGTTTCGAAGACCCTAATATCATTCAATTTATATGAAGAATTGAATTTGATATAATTGCCAGTATATATGCCATTTTTTTTTTAAATAAATAACAACCATTTAATGTAATTTGCCATAGTAACACATGTATTATGTATCATGGAGCGTGTGGACAATGAAACCTCCTTCTTAGGAGTACTCGTGAAGAAAAACACAAACACACACGCACACACACATCACACCCATAAAAAATCATTTGTATTCAGAGGGATCTCAAAATAGGTATTATTTTTCGAATGTTTTACATGACGCAATTAGGTACTTTACCCTCACAGTCGTAAGAGAAAGTTATGAAAAAAAAAAAAAAAAAATGAACATTTAACTGATTGTTTTTTTTTTTTAAAGAAATATTCAAGAAATAAACAAGATAGAAAAAAATTAGCCATGTTGTGAGAATGGTTTGTTGTTAGTGTCCTTGGGCTAGAGCACTTGATTTTCCATGCTGCGCAAAACAGTTTCCACTACAGTGCCCGCCACATTTACATCGATATAAGTTTATTTTGATTCTACCAATATTTATACCCTATACTAAATTACCACATCAATTTTGAGGTCAATTTCATACCTTAGCTATATGTCAAAACCAAGAAAGTTTTGTGCAAATTTAAACTAGCTGACAGACCACTAATGCCCCTCTAAAATAAATTTTTTCAAAAAAATATTCCAAATAAAAGTAATACATTTCAATCTATGCAGCAAGCAGTCTCAGTTTAAAGAAACATCGTAACTGTTTTTGAAAAAATTCCAAAAACTCAAAAACCTTTTCTGTAAAAATGCACTTTCGGTTAACCAATTTTCTTCAACTTTTTGAATTCTAGCTAGGCTTCTAAAAAACAAAAAAAATCAATTTTCCTGGGAAAATGTTTCAAATAAAAGTGATAGGCATTTATATGGGGGCAAGATAGTTTTCGAGAAAATCGTGCAAAAGTGAAGAAAACCATTCTTAGTAAAGTCGCAATTTCGGTTGATGGATTTTGCCCAAAACTTTTGTATCTGATGTGGTGATTTGATCTAAATCAAATTTGAGCTTCCTACGATTTTTCGTTTTTGAGATATTCTGTTAAAATACAGCATACGTACACGTACAGACTATTCGCTAAAAACATTATTTAGTACTCAGGGATCTCAACGAATGTATTTCTGGTGAAAACTTATAGGAGAAGTAAGAGAAAGTGAAAATAATGTGGCAATCCGCTCAATCGGTACATCATCCAACCATGCCACATGAGACGTAACTCATCTCTCTAACTCAAGCTAGAGGAGATCAAGATTCGTCTATCCCAACTTCTAAGAGATCTGGAAGGAGAAGTAGGCTAAGTTTTCTACAACCATCTAGAAGGGCTAGCTCAATTAATATCATATTGCGTCTATCAATCAGTCTTTACACGGAGAGGGGATTGCAAGCAGCATATCTTGCCTGTAACACAAAAATATCATATAGCAATCTTCCCTCTACAACGTCATCAGCCAATATCACGTATTGCATCTGATTACTACAAGCTATGGGAACATGTCATCCATCTACATCAACCCCTAGGAGATCTGAGAGAAGCGATAGGCGAAGTTTTCTACAAGTATATAAGTCTGAGGCGTAGTAGCTAGACTCAAACAATGAGTCTATTATTCAGTCTTGTACACACTTCCAAGAAAACATCAGTCTACTCAGTCAGTTCAGCCACTCAATATCAGTCAGTATCCTTCAGTACTCTGTTACTTAGTTAATATGTCAGTGTATTTTTCTCTGTCCAATGCTATAAAATTGAATTAATTGCAGTAAGAAATAGCCGTGTGAGTGTTCCAAACCAGAATCTTTTTTCATAATTTGGTGGTAGGTAGAAATCCCTGTGCCCTCTGCCACGCTCAAGCAGAACTTGAGGGCAGTGTAAAGGGTAAACCTTCATCCATTTTTTTTTTCCGGGAAACATGATTTTTTAAGGATTCTTTGGATACTGTGACGTTAGACTTCAAGTGTTTCTGAGAAGTGATCGGGACGCTGCCTGCTGGTATACAATGTAATCACATTCAAGTACACCCGATTTTTTCCGGGTGTAAATTATTTAAGCAGAGGATTTCTAATTATTATAGACATCTCCAAGCTATTTTTAGGTTACATTATAATTATGTTTATGATAGAATGTGAGCTAGCTAGCGATAAATAGACGCAGTAGGTAGGGTTTTTGAAAAAAAAGTAAAAAAGAGTCAGCGAGTGGTAATGTGGACATTAAGGCTTCATGATGATCCCCCCCCAGTGCGGACAGAGTTACGTAGTGAATGTGACTCGCAACTCTTCTCTCATTCACTGAATCATTCTCTCTCTATCCGAGCTCACTTACTGCTGGCACAGATTTCCCAGCGCTCTCCTTGGGAACTGTGTGCCCTCCGTCCGTTTGCCATCTCACTACATCACTAACTTTATAAGAGACTTGGTTCACACAAGTCATTAAACACTAATGAGGTATTCTAAAAACTTCACCAAAGTAACTGCTACAGAAAAAAATCACAAACTTTAATATATTTTAATTCAATGTTTTTAAATATTATTTTGTTGACATATACACACACACACAAACACACATGACTTTATCCTTACTGTAGTTCAAAACAATTATAAAATTCATATATTTTCATTAAATATACAAAATTTTACTCATTGTTTCGAAACAATTTCACAAAACTCCAAAAAAATCAATTCTTTTACACTTCAAATTTGGAATTCTATTAATGCTTATAATGTATATTCATATTTAGATGGTAAAAATCATACATTGTACTTGAAGTAGTACTCTTTCCTTAGAACTCCTCCTCCCCCAAAAATAATTTACCCTGGGAAATGTTATAAATAAAAGTGATATTTATTTTTAAACAATATGTGGATAGTAGACGAAGTTTCATGAAAATCGTTGGACTCTTTTTTCGAGGAAATCGCAAAAAAACTGAGAGAAACCTCAGAACCGCACTTTCGGTTGATGAATTTTTTTGGACCTTAGTGTCAGAGATATGCGGTGGTAGTATCTAAACGGAATACCAAGTTTGGGCTTTCTGTAATTTTTCGTTTTTGAGTTACTTTGTTAACTCCCACAATAGACCTCGATTTGTAGGTCGCAGTGGAATGAGGCTCACCCCCCCCCTTCTATTCTAATCTATTCTACTTTGTTAACTCACACACAGACAGCATTGCTGTTCGCTAAAATACATTTTTTTCGTACTTAGCGGGATCTCAAAACGTGTATTTTTTGGGGGAAACTCAATTTCGAAAATTTGATATAATAAAAAAAACTTTATGAAATCGACAAACTTTATAGAGTAATTTTAAGTACAAAAGTTTTCATAATGGTTTATTTGACACGATTGGTAAAATTAGTATTAAAATAATTATTGTTGTAGAATGAATAATAGCAATTAATGGTAAATATTCAATTATCAATTATCTACTGATGTAATTCATTTAACAATAATTGTGCTACACTGTTCGCGGAGAAATTAGGCTGACGGAGCAATTTAATTACTATTTGCTGATGAACTGGCAAAATAATTACAAAAAAAAAAAATAAAGTCAATCAATATTCTTTAATTGAAATTTGCACCAGTTTCATTTCCTAGTGCTATTTTATTATGCACCAAACAAAGGTAAGCACAAACTCAAGACACAGTTGTCTCTCGTGTTTTTCTAAACTGTTTTTTACTTACTCTTAGTGCGATCGTTTACAAAAATTTTTAAAATTAACTTTTCATCGGAAGTTATGATAGATATTCTGAATATGAAGAAAAAAAATATATTTTTTAAAATCATTATTATTATAACGGCAAGGACTAATACAATGTCATTTAAAACTGCAGCGTTTACAAACGTTTATTTGGCTTGCCATTCAAAAAAAAGATGGCGGAGTTTATTACATACATATATAAATTTAAATTTAAATTAAACGTAACCGAGAGACCATCATAACCCTACTAATTTTTTTTTTTTTTTTTTTTTTTTTTTGGAAAATGTTTCAAATAAAAGTGATACGTTTATATCGTGCATGACCATTTCAAGTTTAAAGAAAATCTATTGTCGTTTTCGATAACCCCCCCCCCCAAAAAAAACAAACTCAAAAACATTCTGTTTAACGGATTTTGCAAATAAAAGTTATAGGTATTTATATATATATATATAGATTAGTATACGAGGTTAAAACGAAAATCGCTTTGAAGAAAATCCCGAAAAACTGAGAAAACAAGTTGAATGAAGTCGCATTCCTGTTGATGAATTTTGTCTGATCTTCGTATCAGATGAGGTGGTAGTATATAAACGGAATACCAAGTAAGGTGCAACTTTTAGAGATATTTTCCGTGATAGCCTGCTTCTTTTTGTGGTCATCGACCGGTTTCGTACGTTCGCCCATCATCAGGATGCTTTTTGTCAAACAGTGTGATAACATAGATCTGTACAGAGCAAATCTATTTTGCAAAGAGTGTATAAACTAAATTTGTTCTGTGCAAATCTGTGTTATTATACTGTTTTGACAAACGCATCCTGATGATGGGCGAACGCCCGAAACCGGTTAATGAACACAACGAAAGAAAGAAGAGGCTGTCATGGTGCATATCTGTGATGCTGTCCAGCTCTGCGGAACCAACTGCAACAAAAGTGCGACTTTACTGAATTTTTTTTTATTTGAAACATTTTCACGGGAATTGTGATTTTTTTGTGTGGGGTTCTGAGGTAATAGTATGGTTTAGAGCAGTGATGGCGAACCTATGACACGCGTGTCAGTGCTGACACGCGAGCTCATTTTTGGTGACACGCATCTTCAAAGATAAAAAATTTCATAATTCAAAAAAATCTTTTTTTTCTGATAATGTAGCTCATATAGTTAGCAACTCTCTCTGTTTACTACATATTTTGTGTTTAGTTTGTTTCATGGAAATTATAAATACCGATTAACATTTTTTTTAATTTTATCCCTGAAAAAGACAATAAATTTGTCGAAACGTTGGAAAAGATTTAAAAAAAAGTGTACATTTTATTGACCGCTCCTCGAGATCTCCTTTAGTTGTTTTGCTAACAATTTTTTCATCCACATATTTTTGTGAGACATTGTTCTCAGCATTAAATAATATTAAGACAAACAAACGGAATCGGTTAACAGATGAAGTCAGTGGCGCTTGCTTGGCCTTGAAATGTACCAAGTATAAACCCGAAATAGAAGATTTAGCAGACAAACTTCAGCACCAAAAAAGTCATCAGAGACATTTTCCGCGGTAGCCTGCTTCATTTTGTAGTCATCGACCGGTTTCGGGCGTTCGCCCATCTTCAGGATGCGTTTTTCAGACAGTGTGACAACACCGACATGCACAGAGCAAACTTAGTTTTCACACTCAAGTTTGCTCTGTACAAGTCTGTGTTGTCGCACTGTCTGAAAAACGCATCCTGAAGATGGGCGAACGCCCGAAACCGGTCGATGACCACAAAATGAAGCAGGCTACCACGGAAAATGTCTCTGATGCTTTCCAGCTCTGCGGAACCAACCACCACACCAAAAAAGTCACTAATTTTTCATATATATTTATTTTCTAATTGTATAAATTTATATTGTTTTTCTGTTTTTGTTCAATTATATTTTATATATATATTACTTGATTTTGTATGTTAAGTGTCAATGAAATATGTAAGACAAGTCTCTAAATGTAAACTATTGGTTTCATAATTTTGGCTTTTGTATTTTAAATGGCATTAAACAAATAATTAACTTGATGAGTGACACGCCACGAGAATTATGTTTCTATTTTTCAAAATTTTGACACACCGAGCTCAAAAGGTTCGCCATCACTGGTTTAGAGTCTAATTTATGGTACATTAGAAACATTCGAAGAATACAAAATTGGAAGAAATCGGTTAATCGGAATTTGCGATTTTACTAACAGATTTTTTTTTTTAGTGTTTTTTCGATTACGAATATAGCGATTCCTTTAAACTTGGGAACATTAATTGCGCAGATATATAAACCTGTTAATTTGATCTGTAAAATTTACACAAAAATATTCATTTTAGTCAGGTCTATTATATACGGTTGGTTTCATGTTATCAGTGCTCTCTTCTGGGATATATTGTAACCACTTTTACTACCTGTCTGATTAGGAACTTATCCCCCACCATCTTTATATTTATTTTGGGACAAATGAGTAAAATTTGAAGTTTCAAGAAATTTTGTCAGTTTTACTCGTCTCTTATTATTATTATTCCCAAAAGGGGAGGGAAGTAAACCCTACACTATCCAAAGCCCCCTCGGGCCCATATAGCTGCCCCTAAAGAATACCTACCACTGGGACTAGAATGAAAATCCAGACCCAGGTTTTAACCATCTAAGTTTCACAACAGACCGAACAAATCGGACCAAAACCTTAAAAGGACACAGCTTAAGATCCTCTACCGACATCCTATTCCGGCCGAAGGTCCTAAACCTAATCTCCTCACAACCAAACAATTCGTCATCAAATGCATGGCTGTTTCCTCCTCAGTTTCACAAACTCTACAAAAAGGGTCAGGCACAAGTCCCATTATATTGAGATGTCTCCTTAAACCACAATGCCCAATGAGGAATCCAACCAGATACCTGAGGGAGGTCCGTGAAAGACATCGGACCCCACTACTCAAAGCTCCGTCCGGGCCCCCAATGAGCATTTTAGACTGCCGACAACCCACTGCACTCATCCATAAGGATGAGTGCTGTGAGGTCATCCACGTCTGAAAACCCGACAA